>JZKD02S1601407.1:599012-628372 GCA_000966675.3 Picea glauca
CAAAAAATAAAGGGAAAAGATATATACACTAAATTACATTAGTATACAAAGAGTTACGCCTAATATTGGGGCTCAAGCATAATATCTTTTCAAGTAGATCCCATTCCTGGGCTCGACCAACATGCTCCCTTAATAATATTCTAATTCATAGGCTCCTTTTTCTAAGACACGTCGCACGATATAGGGACCATGCCACATGGGTTTGAACTTGCCTGCCCCCAACGGTTCTTTGGCTTGATCATATAAAAGGACCAAGTCACCCTTAGCGTACAACCAAGGATAGACAGACTTATCGTATTGGACCTTGACATGAATTTTATTCACTTTGATAGTCATAGAGGCGTATCGATGCTGCTCGTCAAGGATCTCTAGGTGTACGAGGTGTCGCTCGAGATCGTAAGTGTCAGGGAGGAGTTTGACTTCCAATATAAGAGAAGGGGTTTTGCATTCAATAGGTAATATCGACTCCACACCGTGTACTAACTGAAAAGGATAAAATTCGGTGGCATTCTTCACCGAGGTTCGGTATGCCCAAAGTGTGGGATATATCATAATATGTCAATCATATTTGTTCTAGCTAATAGTTCTGCAAAATAGTCTTAAGAGACTTGTTGACAGCCTCTACTTTTCCATTTTCCTGGGGGTAGTAAGGGGAAGAATGACCATGCTTAAACCCCAGTTTGGATGCTATCTCATCCATCATTTCATTTTGAAAGTGACTGCCATGATCAGTGACAATCTCACTCAAGATACCGAACCTGGAGATAATTTGATTGAATACGAAGAAGGCGACAGTCTTCCAGTCGGATTTAACTGTAAGCATGGCCTCGGACCACTTAGTAAAGTAGTCTATGGCCACGATAATGTGTTGATGGCCCCCAGCTGAAGTTGGGTTGCAATCCACGAAGTCCACCCCCCACTTGGTGAAGGGACCGACAATAATGATTGGATGGAGAGGGGTTGGGTGCGAGCACATTTTCTGAGTGAACACCTAGAAGGGGTGACACTTCTTAATCGCTTCAACACAATCTTTAAATATAGACGGCCAGAAATAATCAGCTTGCAAAATTTGTTGGGTTGTTGCAAGCCCAGATAGATGACCACCATAAGCCCCACTGTGGAAATCGTTTAGAACTGAGTTGGCTTCTTCGTGATATAAACAATGGCGTGGGATATTGTCTATTCCTTGATGATACAAAGTGTTGTTGATGATAATGTAATTCTTCGCTTGGTATCATACACATCGTAGGTCATCTCACATGAGATGCTAAGGGAACTTCAAAGTTTGAATATAGAGAACAATGTCTCCATAACACAGGTCTGATGAAGAGACAAGGAAAATGTGTTCATCAACGAATGAATCAACATGGATAACATATTCATCCAATCGTGGGAAGTCAGATATTAATTATGCAAAGACTAGTGATTTCTTGGATTTCGCAGAAGCGAAATCGAGATCAAATTCTTGTAAAATGACAATCCATTCATTGTATTTTCCCCCTATGATATGCCTGGTAAGGACATATTGAAATGGATTGACATCGACAACCACAATAGTTTTTCAAATAAATATATAATGGCATAATCATTGGACTGCATGGACGACATCCAAAGCTATCTTTTCAAGGTGAGAATATTTGAGCTCAGGACCAATTAATTTTTTACTAAGATAGTAGATGATGTGCTCACGAAGCTCGTCATCCTCCTGAACCAAAACCATACCAATCATCTCTTTAGAAGAGACAAAATAAATAAATTAATCCCTACTATATTCAAGAGACTTCAATAGAGGTGTCGATACCAAGGCTTTCTTCAAAGCATCGAAGGATTCCTGGGCCCGCTCATCCCAAATAAAAGGGGTGTCCTTCTTCAAAAGACGCATGACACCCTTAGTAATATTGGCATAGTTTACTATAAACTGATGTAAAAATTTAGCTTTCCCCCGTAAACCTTGAAGTTTTCGAATAGTGCGCGGGGGAGGAAATCTAAGTATTGCATCAACCTTTAACGGATCTACCATGATCCCGATATCAGAGACTAAAAATCCTAGAAGACGTCCAAACCTAACAGAAAAGATGAATTTATGAGGGTTCAACCGGATTCTATAATGACAACGTCTTTCAAAAACTATCCAAAGGTGCTTATGGTGATCCGCTCTCTTATGAGAGTGAGAAGCAAGATAGTCAAGATAAGATTCGACTATATGCTTAAGATCATGGAATGCAAAGGTCATAGCACGTTGGAAGTTTGCTCTGGCATTTTTAAGGTTGAAAGGCATCTTCTAGTATGCGAGAGTACCCCAAGGACCAATAAATTTCATCTTATGTTGATCCTCAGGTTTAATTTCAATTTCGTTATAACCTAAAAATCCATCCATGAAAGAAAAAACTTCGCTTCCTTCACACTCGTCAAGAATCTAATCGATGAAAGGTATCGAGAAGTTTTATTTGGGACATGCTTTGTTCAGGTCATGCAAATACATGCATACACAGATGGTTCCTTGATTCTTATCCACAACAATGGGATTGGATACCCATTTAGTCAAGGGAACCAGGTAGATAAATCTAGCATTGAGCAATTTCTCTACCTCTCCCTTAATAGTAGGGGCCTTCTGGGGATTGACAACTCTAAGAAGTTGTCGAACAATATTAGAATTTGGGTAATTTCTAATATCATGCTTGAAAATTTGAGGGTTTATTCCTAGAATCTCTTCATATGACCAAGCAAATACATCTTGAAATTCTTTGAAGAGCTCGGTGTAGATCAAGATTTCTTCTGGCGAATCATCTGCACCGATGTGTACATTTTCAATATTGTCAGGGGTATGAGAGATATCGATCGTGATGATAGGAGAGATACTCGCCATATTTCCTTTAGCATAAATGTTGTGTGTATCAAGTGGAACTATGATGTGACCGACTATCTCGCTCAGAGTAGATCGAACGTCATCTTGTTCGATTCTAGCAAGCTCTGGGAGAAAATAAGAGAGATGATGCATATCATCCCAAGGTTTGTCAGAACCATTCATGGCCTCGATGATATATTCATCTAAGGGAAAAGTCTCATCGAGGCAGTCATGTGAAGAAGATGAAGAAGTGGCCCAAATGGGCTTAATAACATGATCCTTCTCGTCTGTCTGCAAGGTAATAGGATCGGGATCGGTGGAAGAGTCAAGAACAAATTGATACTCTATCTTTGTTGCCAATAGTGGCATGGCCATTCCAGCATGCAAATGACCTTCACTAGATGTAGTCGAGGAAGGTAGGTTCCAAGGATCATTAAAATAGGAAGTGCAGAAAGGAATGGACCTCTATGACAAAATGGGCCTACTAGACATGGTGTAAACATGGTGAATTGTTGCCATGAAGTTGAAGGTACCATAAGGGAGGAATACATTCTGACACTGATATTCTCAGTTTCCAGCTGAGAATTGTCGACCACGGGGATCGACGGTCCAACAGATGCACTAGGGATAGCATATGCAAAGAATAATTGGTCGACTGTCACGATCTTCCCACCACGAGGGAAACAAAGAGTACGGAAGATGGATGATACGACGAAAATCATAGCATAAGTCCAATTGTGTCCTAGTAACAAGTTATAATAGAGGGGTGCATCACCCACCTCGACATCCACCTCTATCATCTTCCCACCTAATTATACCAGAAATATAGGAAGAATACCATGAGGGCGGAAAGAACGACCGTCAAAAGTAGTCAACATGGTCAGAGATTGAGAGAGAGTCGGAGAGCTGAGAGCTTTCCAATACATCATGGACATCACAGATGTTGCAACACCTTCATCGACAATCACACACTTGATGGTATAGTTCGAGTAACCCAAGTGGATTTGGAATGCCACATGGTAAGGAAAGAGAGGCTTCACATCTATGACTTCAAACTTGATAACTTTCGAGCTACTCGGGTCTAGAGCTCCTAATGCAGATAGTGAAACATTCCTCTATGAAGGACACATCTGGAGTACCTCCAGGGCTAACATCTCACAAGGGGTTTGATCCAGGTCCTCAACAATAGATTAATTATCGGCGACTCTATAATTTGGATTGTGGGTAGAGCGCTTGAGTACTCCTTTTGGAATACGAGGTGTTGGCTCTAGTTTTTCGATCTATAAGGGAATCTCCGGAGGAGGAGGAGATTTTAGACCAGGTACAGTTTATGGATAACTATAATCGTGAGACTGGGTGGCTACATTAACATGAGAATTGACCATATTGATGCGCAAATGGTCATCATCTTGTGTCGGTGGGTTTTGAATCCCACCGGCCACATTTCTGGCATTTGAGGAGCTCGAGGCCATGTATTGGTTATGTGGAAAAGGAGTCGTCAACACAGCAGGTGGTAGAGATAAGAGCCTCACAACTTTCGCAAGTTTGGGGCATAAATGAGTAAGATGATTGTTTGTACAAATATTAAAGGGAAATTTCACCTTACGCCCTTATTTCTTTCCCTCACCAACATTATTATTCATCCTCTCATTATTACCATTGTCCTTGGGTTTATTATTATTTTCCCCACCTTTACGATTATTGTTACGTCCTTTATTATTATTCCCGCCTGGTTTTTGGTTACCATTTGGCACGGTAGAATATTGCACAGAATGTACATCCACCTACTGAGTGGGATTGGAAGACACAGATGAACTTGGCCCTCCTGCGGACTGGTTCAGAGATAACTCTTTCAAATGGCTTGTCATCGAGCCTATAATGCCATCAGCATGAGGTCCGAGCTTTTGTCTAGTGTCATAGTTTGACCTCGGTGCATCTGGAAGAATCTGGTATAACATCCTAGACTGAGCATATATAGTATCTAACTACTGGGATTTGAATATTTCTTCTTCCTCATATGTAACCCTGGATGTATCAAAATCCTTTGAAATAGGAGGTTGTAAAGACTTAAGGAACCATTCTAACAATAAGTTTGAGGGTATGCAGGTCTTTATCAACCTCTTCAGTCTATGCCACTCCTGGATGTGATCCGAGATATGAGTGTCTTTGTTATGGCGTAAGGTCGACAAAATTTCTAGGCCAACATCATAATGAACCGACAATTGGAAGTGGTTAAGGAAAACTATCACCATCTGACTAAAGGTTCTGTATGTCCCCCTAGGTAGCTCAATATACCATTTCGCGACAACCCCTATGAGGGTGCATTGAAATAATATTAACATAATGGAATTGTCGTTAAGGGAATTTGAAGAGCACCATAAGTGAAAGGTGGTAACATGATCACCAAGATCCTCGACATTCTTTCCTTTGAATTTCAGAATGTCCGAAGGAATCTTGGTGGGAAAGGGGTCCATGTAGGATCATGACAAACATGGTCGTTCATCAACTTAGACAAGTTTGGCAGGTTCAGCGTGGCCAAAAAAGGGAGACGAGGTTGCATCATTTGGCCCCAAGATCCCTGGAAAGATTGTGTTTGGGGAATTGCAGCCCATCCAGGGTTCTAGTAAGCACCATGGCCCTATCTGGGATTGTAAGACCCTCCTCCAGGATGATTCATAAGAGGTTTGTTAAGCATCATTCCAGTAAGAATGTTCTGATGAGGGTTATAAAAACTGCCCCCATCTTGAGTGGCTCCGGCTTGGGGGTTTCCCAAGGTGTTAAACTGACCTCCTCCAGGTGTGAATCCGGAGGATAAAGGTGGATTCGTCATCCCAAACATGTTGGTTGGAATTGGAACTGAGGATGTGAGGGTAAAGGATGGAACTTGAGAAGAATCTTGTCCACCAGGTTGGTTACTCCACCCAGAAGCAACAGTATTAGACTCGAGGTTAAAAGAAGGAATGCCTCCCATGGTAGGATTCATTTGAGGGATCTGAGAGCCACCAAATGAAAATAGAGTATAAGGAGTTGTTCCCCCAAGTCCAATTCTAGAATTAGCGTTGGTAGCTAGGATGGAGTTTGAAAACTGTGAAGTAAAATTTGGCATACCATAGGAAAAAGGACTAGAGGCCATCGAGATGGACTGAACATTATAGCCTGGTGAGTGACCAAGAGACCCAAATGGGTTCTTGGAAATAGGTTGAGTATTCACTATAGGACATGCAACAATGATGATAAGTTCCTCTGAAACTACAACCATTGTGGTTGCAGAAGTCGAAGGGGTTCCATTAACTATAGTAGGTATGGGAGTCGAGGGGCTCCCAGTATTTTGATGAATCATTTCAGTACTCATCCTTGTAGAATCACAAGTCTGATAAGTGGAGGTGTGTGTACCACGTTTAATAACTTTGCACCTTTTATAAGGAAAAGACTCAAAATCTGGTGGTAACTATAACAAGCGGCGAGACCAGCGAGGAAGCTAGTCTAACTCCACAATGACTTAATATTCAAGATATAAAAACAAATCCTAACCTCAACTAGTAATCAAAGAGCACACCAAAATAATCCAACGACCAATATGCACACAAATAGGATAATGTGGATGAAATGGATCCTCCCTCCCTAAAGTAGGTATGTCTCGCCCAAGAGGGGCCTGAGACTCCCTATTAAATATCGTAGGTATCAGAATCAGTTATAAGGGCCCTCGTGGGCTTAACAACTAGTTGGTCAGATCCTCGCGAAGAGGTAATCCTCCATAAAGGTTGTGTGTTGTATGACCCTTATCTGACCCAAGGTACCTACAGAATAACCCCTGCAAGTAACCTATGTGGCACCTAAGTCAAGCAACTAAGAATCCACGATATAACCGATGCAGAAGAGAACAGTCGTAAGTCAGGTTCACCTTATGGGAAGGGTAGAAAATATCGAAACCTTGAAAGAACTGCCTCTCATGGAGGTAAGGGCACTAGAAAGATCCCCATATATGAATAGATCCCCATAAATATATCTGACACTAAGAAGGTATCGGGGGGAATGTCCCTTCAACCGACCTCATGTGACCTCATGCTTAACTCTAGTGTAATCAGAGCCTCTTGATATTACCAATTATTCAATGTATTTCTCCACTCCCTTAGTTAGACACATATGTTTATTTAATAGCCTTGGAGAAGTTTACTCACAAAATCCTATTCCAAGGCACTAAATCCTAAGCTAGTTTGTGCACCCTAGAAAATAAAATCGTTACTAATCAATTTTAAATTATAGCGTTAATTTTAATGGTCTTGCTTACTCAAAAGGTGTGGTCGTAAAACTAGTGATGTTATGACTCAACAAGTAAAATAAATGAATATGAATACAATGCAAAGTCCTAACTTCAATTTCCAATAGATGATATGCTTCCTATAAATGAAATTTTCAATTCAATTCTGCAATTCTAAATAAAAATGCAATATTTCTTTACATGCAATAAGATAAATGACAAAGTCTCAAGAGATCAAAATGCCAATCAATGTAAACTGCCTAATATTTTTGTATTTTCAATATAAGAAAAATGAAAATGCAAGGACTGAACAACAAATTGATATAAATATTCTACTATGTATAGACAAAGATAACACAAGTAGGATATCAAGGATAAAAATACCCATCCCAATGTACAAGGAAAATCAAAATGAAAAGATCATGAGAAAGGCACCGCCCAAAAATTCAACCAAAGACAGGTTTCATGTCATTCCACAGACACTTAACAATCACTACAGAGACCCAAGAAGACTCAACAATCATCAAAGCCTACCCAACAACCACCAAACCCAGCAATCGAGCAACAAAGGTTGATGTACGCAATTGTTCAAAACAAAAGTGCATATGTACACAACTTGCAGAAGGACAACATGCATATATACGTGAATGTCAAGAAAAAACCCTCGTATATGTGTCAAAAATTAGCTAAGCTAAGGAGAAGGATGAAAGACTCAAACCCAGAGTGAAAAGATGTTGTCAAGCAATCATACAACAAGAAAATCAATATGAACGAGAGAAATCTAAGGATAAAAACACTCCAAACCCCCAAAAAGAAGATTCAATCCCCAGTATGGTCGTCAATTTTGTTACGAGGAAAAACTCTCTATGGCTAGGGGTAAACCACAACAGACGAAAATGACTGCAGAAATCAACTCTACTCTCAAGTATGATATATAAACAAATATGATAGAAAGACAAGATAAAATTCCTACATCGTCCATATGCTCGATGAAGTCCACCGTTGAGCACTTGACCCAAAGAAATATACCTACAACTAGTCCTCAACAACCAAGCAATGCAAGCATATGGTGATAATATATGATGTTAGCACATTCAATAGCGTAATCCATCAACATTCATAACAAATATGCCCATGGAATAATAATTCAAATATTTTCAAGATGTTAATTGGATGAGAAAAGAGTATTTCTATTAAGATGTAATCAGCAAAAGTTAATAAGTTACAAACTTCTGTGTCGGCACGCTTCGGAACCGAGAAACTAAATTCCTTCTAGCCAGCCCTCCACCACTTCAATCCTCCACCAAAGACAAGCTCATGTAAGAGATACTATGAAGTTCTCAATGAGTAAGGGAAGAGCTTGGAGGGTGAACAATGTGTTCAGACTTAAAGGATAAAGGGATGCAAACTCAATGTGAAGTGAATAATTCCTCCATATTAACTTTGCTCTCAAAGTTGAATTCTTTCTCCTCTTTTCCATAGCTCTGAATTGGCCCATTTATAGCCTTCAAGTGGAACTGAAGGGCCAAGTCGAAAATTTTCCAGTATATGAAAGTCCAAGGATCATTTATCTCATGACGTGACATGGAAACCCGACACTTTTTTTCAATTTTGGGCACATTTCCCGTTGTATGTGGGTTGTAGTGGTGCAACCAGTGTATGCGCATGTTGTATAGTAGGCAAGGTGCGTATATGTGGAAAAAAAAATATTTTTAGCTCTGGGATTTGCAAAAAGGGATTACAAGTCTGCATAGGGAAATGGAAAAAGGCCTTTTGTGCAAGATTGCATGGGGTGAGGCAAATATTGCTATAACAATAATATCACATTATAGCTATTAAAGTCAAATAATGCATTTTTCATATTACATCGCTTGGACATAGCCACATTCATATCTACATTATCCATAAATTAAGTTGGGGATTATAGTGGGGATGTTACGATTCTTATTTATTTGAGTGCAGGTGTAGGTTGAGTATGTGAGCCCTTCTCATCACTACCCTCCTTCAATCTACCACAAGAAGGTTGAGGTGGTAGTGGGATTCCACCTTCACTTACGACTTCTACTTCTTCCCCTAATGAGTAGGCCAACTCCAACATGTCTTTGGCCTTTAAAAGAATGGTCTTCATGGTCATGGTTTTTTCACCTATGCCTTCATGCTTGAACCACAGTGTAACTATAATGGGGATCAATATTCCTTGTCTTCTATTTCCTATCCCTTGTCCATCATATCCCATCTACCATAGTATTTTAGAGATAATTCCCCTAGTATGCTTTTGAAATTCACCAATCTACTCTTTAGGAATGTCTATCAAAGGTGAAATCATCAAAATGGTATCATTCATGGTGTTGATTGAGGCAATGGAAATGGATGGTGGCTTTGCTTCTTAGTTTTCTTAGATATTTTCTTGGAGCTTCTCCAAGGCCTCCTTCTCCACCAACTATTGTTTCAGTTGTTCCCACATCTAAGTGAACCTATATTCTTTCCATATATCCAATTGTATGACCTTCTCACCAAGGTGTACAAGTTTTTCTATGTGCTTGTCACAATATTTCATGACCACTATGAGGATTTCCTGGAATTCTTAAAACTTCTTCTTCACCAATGGAAGAAATTTGGTAGAGGTATCAATGTACTTATCCATCTCTTCCATTCTCTTTTCGAACATCTGAACCTTATCTTTTAAGTGTTCATTCTCCTCCCAAATCTGAGCATTGCTAGCCCTTAAGTATTCCAACTTGTCTCTATTTTCTTTACCCATCCCGAGGTCTACAATGTTCTCTTCAAAATTCTAGTAGCTTTCCATAGATAAGGATGAAACTACTTTGATACCATATGATCCATAAATGAGGGAATTATAGCCCACTTGCTTCACCAACACAGATACTATGATTAAAACTTCTTCTCTTTTTCTCAATCTTGTACATATTTCTCTGTCTCCAACAAGGCTTCTAGGCTTGTTCCTTTGACCTGTACAACATCTTTGTCTTTCAAAAGTTGATAGTATCCTCTTCGTTGTACAGGGATCTTTGTTCTCCTGAATAGCTAAAAAATTAGGTTCTTGATGGAATTCTATGTGAAAATCTAACTCTGTCTTAGTTATGGATTTTAGACCTCTGATATCTATGAAGCCTCCACTCTAGAATGATTATTTTTATTATCTGTTCAATGTAATGTGAAAGGTCAAGACCTTTGTCTATCATAGTCTCTCAAGGTTTCTCTTTACTCTCTCTTGCATTCACTAGCATAGATATAAAAGTATGAAGTAACTTGCAGGATCTTGAAGTCCTTCAAGATTCAAACCACTGATCAAATTCAATGTTTGATCTTTCACACCTTTGGTATAGTATTCATATAGAATCCACCTCTATCTATCACATGTTGTTGATTTTTCAATTTGTATCTTTGTTGTTGCTTGTAAATGTCCTCATGGTGGCACATTCCCTCAGCTTCATGGATATCTGTGCTATATGTAGTAAGCATTGTTTGCATCCATACAAGCTAGAAGAAAGGGAGAATCATATAAAGCAATCTCAACATAACCAAAATCACTAGGAATCTTTTTCGATCAACCGATATTTTGTTTCATCCTTGCAGAGGAAAGCTTGTATTTATTTATGCTTTTAAGGTCAAATTCGTTGAGCTCCATTCACAGTGTTTCAAAGAAATGGTTATTATTCAAGTTTGTTGATATGATGATATCAACATGTCATTGATATATAAATTATCAATTCTATGAAATTTCCTAATGAATAGATAAGTTGATCAAGGGAGACCAAATCGACAATAAAATAGGAAAATTTGACTAGATAATTAACCAGTTCAACCAAGACAATACATAGTTTGACTCCACAACCAATTCGATAAGTAAGGGGATGAATCGACTAGATATAAGATGACCATGGAGTTAATTGATATGGAAAGTGAAGGATTGACTAGGAAGTGACTAGTCAACTATGTGGGAGTAAAATCTACCAGCCAAATAGAATTAGTCAACTAGCAAGGGAAATGAATCAACTAGAAAACAATTAAGTCACTCAAGGGAATAATGTCTCATCCAAACTACACTAAAGTCCACTAGAAAACATCAAATTCATTCAAAAGATGCGTATGACCACAATAAATCCCATATGATGCATGGGTAATAGGAAACCATCGAAAATGAATAAATTAACTGTTAAATCACCCAACAAGTGAATTAAGTAACCCAAGTGAAAGAAAATCAACCAAGCTATGAGAAATTCAGCTAGATAGTGACCAATTCAACCTAAATATTAATGGATGACTCCCTCCAAGAATGTTCAGTGCGTATGGATGTGTGGGTGAGAGGAAATTTTCCAGAGAGGATTTAGCTCGACTGATAAAGAAGAATTCACCCACAAGCAATAATATTGTAATCAAGAGGAAATCTAGTCGATTTCTTCGAGTAAGTAGACTATAGACTTATTTCCTCTATTATTGGAAGTTAAATATCGAAAGAAAACTAATAAATTGAGTGGTGGCCATCATTGAGTTTTTATTGAAAGTCATTTACACACGGAGAATTAATTCACATGCCATAAAATAACCAAACATCCATAACATGAGAAAGAAAAACTTCAACACTACAATCAATTAATGAACACAATGTTTACCCTGGAACCCAAATGGGAAAAATAACTTTGAATTGGGCTCAATCTATTCATCCTGATAATCTTTTGTACAATGCATTCATGGCTTCCTACGCCTCCTCTCTTTGCCCAAAAAAGACTTTTTGAGAATGAGAATGAAGGAGGAAATAGAGAGAGTTATGTGGTAAGGAAAGGCCAACATCCATGTCCCTTCACTTCCCATTCATCAATCTTCTTTCCTATGCAATTTTTTAATTACATTTTGTTCTCTATTTTTCTCTCACATTCTCATTTTTTACTTAATACTATACTTTCACGTTTACATTTATTTAAAACAATTTCTAACCTTCGTTAATTGCCAAATTTATTTGCATGTATTGAGTCTTACTCCCATTTATTGGTTTGGGTTTGTTTCATATCACAAATAATTCTACCTTGGAATTTTTTCAAACTTGGACATGGCCCGAGGTAGGGATTCCCTTTGTCTCCCTTGTTATTTCTTCCTCTAGTTGAAAGATTGAGAAGGGATATTTTGAAGGCTAAAAGATTAGGGACTTTCAAAGGGATAAAAATGGGTAGAACCTTATCTTTCTCACATTTATTATTTTTGGATGATAATCTTATTTACTATTGTGGATCTCATCGGGATTCTCTCAAACTCAAGGACATTTTAGATATTTACTACATTTATATTTGTATGTAGGTTAATGTTGGTAAATATTTTGTCTCTTAAATGGGGATCAATGAGGAGGAAGAAATCATCTTTACTCAATTGTTTCCTTTTTATTAGGTTGATATACAATCATGCATAAAGTATTTGGGATTTTACTTAAAACCCAATTATTACATTAAAAATATTAGGGATGGATGATATCAAAGGTTGAAAATAGAATTTTTGACTTGAATAATAGGTGTTTATCTTAGGTTTGGGGGTAGATTACTACTAGCGAGGGTTGGGGTGGATAACTACTAGAAAAATCGATACTTGAAGTCATTTTGGGTTATTAGGTGTCTTCATATTTTATTCCAAAATGGTTTATGGAGCATATAAGGAGACTTAGATTCATATTTACATGGAGATGTGAAAGGGACAAAAGAGATTTCCCTTGGGTTAGTTTCTCCTAAGGAAAATGATTGTTGGGGCTCAAATCCTTAGCTACTAAATCATTTGGTGATTTATTTAGGAGAGGAGTCTTTTATGTAAGGTAGTGTTTCAAGAGTATACTAACCCTTTAACCATTGAGGATAAGATCATATCTCTAACCAAATATTTTCATAATTATTCTATCATTTGGAAAGAAGTGATGTTGGCATTTCCTTTCATTGGAAAATGGTTGTTATGAATGGTTGGGGAAAGAAATAGAGTTATTATGGGGGAGGATTCCTAGGTTGGGTTTAAGGAAAATTTTCAACTACCAAGACATATTGGTGATGATGATGTGATCTTGGAGGCTTACATAGATTCCTTGAGGGCTATTCATGCCAATATCAGAAAAACCAAGGATGAAATTATATGGTTTAGAAACCTTGTTAGAGGGGTTTATAGCCCAATGTTGGGCTACATATTTCTTAGGGAGGAAGAGGGGCTAAGTGATATGGAGTGGTGGTATAAGGTAGTATAGAAGTTAAAGTGCACTTTAAATGTGTGTGTGTGTGCGTGCATGCATGTGCATGTGTGTGTTTCTTAGGAATAAGGTTCCAATATAGGATTACATGTAAATAAGGAGCTAGTATGGTCCTAGTAGCTTTCCTCTCTCTAAGGTTTGTGAGGAATCCCTTCCTCATATGCTCATTAAATTCATGACTAGTGTTAGGGATGTGGGAAGGATAGTCTATGGATTTTTTTCTAAATGGTGTGGAAAAAAAATGGTTGAATCTTACAAATCTCTCTCCCTTCTCATCACTTGAGGAATTAGGTTAGCTGAGAACTCTGGTTTGTTTAAAGATAAGTTTCCTCCACATTCATTGGGCATCCCAAATCATGAACATTCCTAGGAGTTGTAAGTAGGTAAATGATGGAAAACCCCAAAGAGTTGTGGTAGCTAAAACTATTGACAAAATTGGAGCTTAATTTTTTTGTTGATGAACCTTCCAAGGTGATCCATCAATTGATGGAATTAGGGTAATTTTGTTCTTATCTGATTCTCATGTTTATAAGTTCCAAGTAGGTTTAAAAAGGACCACTAATAATATGGCTAAGCATATGGTTCTCAAGTTGGTATTTATGTTGGTAGTTCTAAGGGAAGTTCAAAAAATTCAAGTGATGGTGAATTTCTAAGTAATTGTTAATTGGATAATGGGATGTCTAGCATGGAAATTTTTTCATTAAGCCTATATATGAGGAAATATTAAATAAAAAATCTATTTTTAATTAGATTCCCTTCAATCACGTCTACAAGCCATAACATACCATGATGGTAGATTCTTTGTCTAAATTTAAACTTCAGATCACTCGAAAGTGACTATAAGTACCTAGCACATATGGGTGAAACAAGAGGATTGTCTCTTTGAATATGACCTTTCTATTACTTTCTATTTTTTTTTTCGGTGAATTAATAATAATGTGAGTCTTAGAATACTTTTTATGGAAATTTGGTAGAATGTATGAGTTTGATATACGAATAATGTGAGTCATAGAATATTTTTTTAATGAAAATTTGGTAGAATGTATGAGATTGATATACGAATTTTAGAATATATGATTTAATGTAAATCTTTAAATAACATTGTTCCAAAAGTAATTCTTTTTTACTATGTATTACAAAGATGAACTATAGGTTCTTAGATAAGATATTTAATATGCTCTCACTCTTTAAAAAAAATTTGTAAATGTTGTATACCATATTTAAAGAATAATTTTATTTCCAATAATTTTATTATGATTTTTTTTTAATTAAAAAATTAAATATAATAATAATAATTTAAAATTAAATATTTTACAAAATTTAAAATAAATTGAAGTTTAATATATAATTGAAAAAAGTTAATTAAATCTAAAACATAAAGTAAATTAATATATTTTATTTCCATAAATAGTTTTGTAAGTGTGTAAATTTAACTTGAGTTTCATGGTTAAAAACATGTATTTTCTTTTAAAAAATTACGAGTTCAAATTTAAAAGAGAGTAAAATGTCATGATTTTAAAAATAAATTATTATTATTATAAAATAGTTTAGTTTTTAAAAAAATAAAAATTATTTCTATATTATTTCTATAATTTTAATTTTGTAATTATAATATATTTATACTTTTTATAAATCTATCATGCCTTTTTTAAACCTTATATAATGTTCATCGTATGATAATGAGTTTGTAATCTTTTAATGAAAGAATTCATTATTAACAAGGCCGCGTGGCAGCACAGTCCCTGTCAAGGAGGTTAGAAAGCAAATTGTGGAAAATGGGGTCGAATTGTAAATGAAACGAAGTGTTTGGTGCAAAATGTATATCAAGGAAATGTTGTGCAAAATGTATATCACAGAAGATAGGGAAAAAGTGAATGACGGTCGGCAGGCACAACAACATCTAATTTTTGAAAGTATATAGAAAACCTAATTTTTTTGAAAGTATATAACAAAGTAAAAAAATTGTTGACAGTGCAAGATTAAATTTGGAAATTTAAATGTGTTTTCCATATGGACTGGTGAAAGATAAAAATATATGATGACATAAAATTAATAGGAGATAAGTAATATAAAAATTTAAATGCATTTGTGAACATGGGGTATATGTAAATGACGCTTGCATTGTTGAACGCCATTTATTTTGAAATATATATAAAAAAAAAGTGTTTAACATATAAAATAGTAGATGCATTTTCCATACAGACTGCTAAAGGATAAGAATAAAAGTATAACATATTAAAAAAAAAATGCATTTGTTATACAGAATGCGGAAAGATAAGAATAGAGTCGGTAACATATAAAAAATTAAATGCATTTTTTTTCAAGTATGTGAAAAAATAAAAGCTTGTTACACACTACTGCAAATTTTGAAATATACCAAAAAATTAAAGTTTGTTACATATAAACCGAAATTTCAATGCGTTTGTCATGTAGACTGGGATTGGGGCTACCGCGGACCATTAGAGAAATATGTACAAGAAACAGGATTGTGGAAAGAAGATAGAGTGCAATAGCTGCAAAAGAAAATAAATGGAAAGGTATAAGTGTTTGCCTATACATTTGTATTTAAGAAAGTGGAATAACTGGGCTGAGAAGCAAAGAAATATGTGATGACTAAACTTACAGTGAGGGTACATATGAGCGCTTTGGCTATTTGCTTGAAACTTTTGTTTCATTGATGTTGGCAACGAATCGACGATTGTGGTTTCAAGGATATTCTCCACGGCTGTTGGAATGTTGGGAACTGCCTGTTGTCTTTCGTTGGCGGCCTGTTTCAATTGCCTTTCGACCCATTCTTCAATGTAGCTTCTCATTGGGGCGACGTTGATCTCATTCTGAATTTTATGTTGAAAACTTCGTTTTCTAATTCCTGGAAGTCGATAGAAAGATTAGAGAGAGCCTGATGAATTTCCTTATTCTGTATTGCATATTTGACTAGCCAGTCATGGACGTGAGCTTGATCAAATTGAAGGATGTTGTAAAAAAAATTGAGAGACTAGGTATTCAACATAGCAACCTGTTTATCGAACTCTTGCCTAGTTAGGGGCAAGGAGTTTGCGATTAAGAAGGGGTCTTGGAAGTTGTTGGTTTTCCCTACTAATTCTATATTTGACAGCTTTGTGAATAATTTATATTTCTTCGCTATGGCTTGTTCACATGACTGAACAATGAGATGTAGGTACTTTAATTTTTGTTTCCAACATGCATTCAATTGGCCGATCCATTTTTTGGATGGAAGATATTCTTCTCTTCTTTTTGTTTCTGTCATATTGTTGATAATCTTTCCAAAAGGATTGACCACTTTTAAAAAGAAATTTTCTTCATCTTTTAATTCAGCTTGCAAAATCTCGAGCAAGCTATATGCCCTGGTTCCAAGGGAAGTGATGGTTTGTGATCTTTTCCACGCCTGGGTAACTAGTTCCATTCTTTTTTTTATATTGTTCTCCACATTTCCTTTACAGGATGTAAGCAGGGTGGAGGATGATTTTACATTGGGTGCAGGGGTGCCAAGCATGGCTATTTCCAAAGGATCGACAATCAATGACATAGGAATGAAAGCGTCTTCCAATTCCTTGACTCGGTCCTTCAGTTTGGCATTTTGTGTCTCGATGCGTACAATGGAATCATGAAGTGCTTCTCCAGTTGCGGTGTGAAGTTGATAGATTTGGGACGACTGCATGTTGGCAACGTCAACCTCTGAATGAGATTTGCCTTTGAATATTTTTAACATTTTTTTTTCTCAAATATCAATATTTTGTTCCTGCTATCAAAAACAACGCTTTGGAACACGAAGGATTCATCTTCATCAAAATTTTGGGTAACAGATATGTCCATTGGATGGCTATGGTGGATGTTGTATTGGGGTTGATCAAGCCGAAGGGAACATGGCATCCAAATTAGTGTCAACTTCCATGTTCTAACTCTAAATTTCCAGCTCTTCTGCCTGACCCACATTTTTTTCCTCTTCTTCTCTACTGGAAGCTTGTGAGAACTATCAATTTTAGAGTACTCCATTTGAAGAACTATGGGTTTCTTTCTTGCTATGATGGGTTGTTGGAGAAATTCTTCGGGATGTCGTACTTTTTGGAGTGGTATTTTCGGATTGAACACTCTTGTCACTAAGGCCTTTCCCCTGTTGCATGTACAATTTAGTGCAGCTTTGCACTGTCTCTACGTCGTCGGTATCAGAGGCAGGACCGTCATTGTCTTTGTTTTTGGGCAGGTGTTTATTTACAAAACAATCGTCGAGTTTAAGTGATTGTAAATGTTATCTAAAAATATCATAGGGGTCGAATCCTCTTATGTATTCAGCATATCTGAGGTTGGAGATGCTAAATTGTGCTGCGAAATCGTCAATTTTGTTGACATTTTTCAAGACGAACTCCCCTATTTTCCAAGACAAAGGAATGAACTGTTATTTTTTCTTCCTTTGGAATAGATGGAACCAGTAGCTATATTGACGTGCTACTTCTGCAAAAAAAATTATGTCTGTAATGTGAAATGGAAGGAGAGTAGGTTGTTCCATGGAGCCAAAAATTCTTATGACAGTGTAATTATCCAAATGTCGGCGTGTCCCCTTATTGTGCAAAAAACTAGTTATGTGTTCAGATATGCGGGGACCATTTTCTCCTAACAACAAAACTTTGAAAACAGGCAGGAAGCCATTAAAAACCTCATAAAAATAGTGGGAATCCTTTTTCTTCCACAAGGCCTGGTACCACAACGTTACTAGGTGGAATTCGCAGTTGACCTTTTTGGACAGAGATAGTTGCGGAAATTGACAAGAATGTGCTATTGCAAAAACTAAATAGGATGACATATAAACAAATATTTTTCCTTTTGTATCTTCACAATTGGGAAGAGATTTCATGGGAAATTAACCTGCCCCAATCAAAAAGGGCTTGTTCATTGACTGTGAAATACAAAATATAAAGAGCCATGCGAGAAACAGTACCTGTGGACTCTTGTCCCGTTATTCTTGTAAACATCTAGGCAATTTCCCGAAATGGATTTCTAAATGAACTAACCTGCATACTTGTAATATCTTCAAGAACTAGATTTGGCCTTTCCAAAAAATGAGGCAAGAGGTCCAATCCGTTATTATGCTTTTCTAGGAACTATTTTCAATCTTCTCCTTTGAATGTCAATGTTGGCTCGGGCAATTTCAACATCTGGCGGAAGACCTGAGGTGACAAAGAAATAGAAGAGTCATCGTGCAGTGGAATAATTATTTGGTCTATAATAAATTTATCGGCACACCAAGAAACCAGGTCCTTACAGTCAAAAACCTCAGGGACACAGCCTGCATGAGCAATCCTGGAGGTCCAAATTACTTGGTTCTCTACGGTAGGGGTTGAGTAATAAGAAAATGCCTTGGACTAATGGAAGTTCTGGTCCTCACGCCCGAAGGTGTTCACTGTATCTCCACAGAACTGGTGTCGAGATGATTCCATAGGTTTATGAGAAGGTTGCTTTGTTCCAGATGATGGTTTAAATGAATTGTTAGAGTGAATAATGTAACTTTTTGCTAAATCTTTGTTAAATGATTTTGAATGGGAAAGCTCCTTGAGCCTTTCGCTGATTAATGAAAACCTGTATTGGTGGTGCATGATGAACTGTTAGCAGTAAAATTTATTTATTGCATATTTAGAAATGTGAACGTGGTGGGTACGACGAAGAGAAATTAAGGAATGGAGGTTTCGTGAACGTGCGAAGGGCATGCCGTGTGAATGGGATTTCATGATTTTGAAATGAACACTCGCAAGGGATAATATAATCTGCCTGCAAATTTTGGTTTAATGTGCATGAATACGAGATGTCCTCGAGCCTTTCGCCCATCAAAGACAATATATATGGCTTCTGCATGATGACTTGTTAGAATTAAATGCCAGTAATTCCATATTTAGAAATAAGATATATATATAACTTTTATTTTCTTTTATTATAGACAAATGCGAAGGTGACAGAGAGGGCAGAGAGCAAGGAAAGAATGGCAAGCTCTGAAAAGCAGTCGGACGAGATTGAAAAAAGGGTTACAGGGATAGTCAGGACAGCCGAGTGTTGCACGATGAAATTTCATGTTTCAGAATTTTTAAGTGCAAAATGTGTAAAACAGAAGAGATCATGATGGGGCAGTTGAGTGACCGGTTTGTATATTTGCGGAATTCCACCAAAGTGGCTAAGTATGGAACATGGAAATTTCTAATTGCATATGTGGAAATAATCTCTTATATGTAATTGCCAACGCTAATTGCAAAGGGGCGCAGATACAAGAAACAACGACTACGAACTGAATATTTCTTCAACTCGCCAAACCGACGATTTGCCAAAAAAATTCGAACAAATGGTGAAGTGGAAAGAGGACAGACGGGATTCAAAATGGGGTGACAATAGTTCCACTAAATATGCGAGGACCCAATGGTTAAATTGTATTTCTCAAAAGTTTTCAGTGCAAAAATGTGCAGCACAGAAAAGGGCATGATAGGTGGACCGTAATACAGAAAAGTGTATGATCTAAGAACGGTTGCAATTTTGAATATCTGTCAATTTGTATATATCATAGCTCTTAATGTTGTTTGGAGGTCATGGAAAAGTAGAATTGCAATGTTGACCCGACCAGCGCGCAAGTCCACCTATCAATTTGTATATGGCGGAACTTTGGGTGCCAGTTGTGGAACAGGGAACTCTAGACGGTCAATTTAAAGAAAGGGGAAGAGGTCGTTGGAAATGAAAATGCGTGAATCCACAAAGTTGCGGAGAAACGCATTGTCGGGAAAAAACGATTAAGTAACCAAAAAGAGAAACTAGAGGGAATAAAAGAGTGGGAATATAGAGAGGCGGAAGGCAGTTTTTGTAAGCGTGAATTGGTTTCAAAGAAGCGCCATCGTTGTAAAACCATGATCTACTAATTGTCAGCAAAGGCATTGTTGAATATTACATTTTATTGCAATGTATGCATGTAGCTATGTTCTTGATACATTATTCCATGACTATAACATATCAACTTAACCACTAAATTTCCTTTTCTACTAATTTCCAGTAAATGCTTTATGGAAGATTAGATTTTATTGGAACATGTGCATGTAACTGTGTTCTTCATACATTCTACCATCAGTGCAACATATTAACTCAAGTATTAAAGTTATTGCATTATGGGTTGTTAGCATTAAAACTTAATAATTGCATGTCTACAAACAAGAATAACGATTTTGTGCAACATTGTACATTGGTATTAGTAAACACAAGATTGAATAAGTATGAGAGCATTGAACCATGCCAATTAGAACATGCATTAAACCCAGAAAAGAGGCAGGAACGAAGAGTGCAAGGCAAAAACAATTTAATAGAAAATCCATTTAAAATAAACAAATAAGAAAAACACTAAGTATTGTACATCTATGCTTAGAAATTGGACCCAGTTCTTCAGGCCAAAACATTGAAGGTATCTGCGACAAACACATGCACGAGTTCTGCAGTATGCAATATCCTTGGAGTTTTCTCGTCGAGGAATCATCCTTTGCTGAAATTGATATTTTTTGAAAGCTTTTCCTCTGAAAGAAGACAAAAATGGTTGCAGGGAAAGTGGAATAGCCCTTAGCTGAAACTGCCTCTGCATAGTCCAAAAAAGGTCAGTAGCATAGCTTGCACGTGTAATTGCAGAGGCCCAAATTAGTCCATTCTGGGCAAAAGGAGATGACTAGTAGGAAAATGCATGGCAGGAGCGAGAGTTTTGGACCTAATGCCCGGAAATAGTAAACAATACTTTTTTGGCTTGAAATACATCTATGGGAGCATCAACATATCATTTCTTTACACTGAAACTCTTCTGCCTAGAACAGACTAATTTGGAATTGTGGAATTCCTACTTTCGCAGTGCAAAGTGGTTGTTGCATTCACCATCAGTTTCTTTTCTGAAACTCCTTTTGGTGTTGTCATGACTGCGATCACCGAGCCAGGAAGGTCCATTCGTTATGGTTGATTTCAATTTGGGCGCAGGAGTGGGAAGATTCTCTGCATTTCCATCATCCATTGTCCTATCATCGTCCATCAGATCATCTTCTTCCGGCTCGGAATTCATGGCCTCAACTTCTTCGATAGCAATGGCTGCAACTAGGCAGGTTCTCTGACCAGTCAGGGTTGCGATGGAATTTTTTGGCTTGAAATATATCTCTCAGTGTACCAAGGGACCATCTTGGTTTTTTCTACTGGGTGGAGGGAGATGAATAGTAACAATATGCCCTGGAATAGTGGAACCTCTGGCCATTATGCCGCAATGTGTTTATTATGTGTGGAGAGAACTGCTGCCAGAAGTTATTTAGAATTTTCGTTTGGTTGAGATGATGTTTGAAATGAAAATCGGGGAGGGATAATATAAGCCTCTGCAAATTGTGGTTTAATGTCTATCAATGGAATATATCCTCGAGCCTTTCACTAATCAATGACAATTTCCAGGGTTCGTGCATAATGAGTTGTGACCATCACAGCTCACTAATTGCACAATTAGAAAAAAGTGTGAATGTGGCGGTGACGGCGAAAAGAGATTAAGAATCATAAATTTCTTAAAAGCATCAACCCATCGGTGTACAAAAAAAAAATATTGTGTGGCCTTTGAAATGAATACTTGGAAAGGATAACATTCTTTTTGGCAAATCTTAGTTTAATTCGTACTAATGACAAATATTCTCCAGACTTCCAGAAATTAATGACAGTTTTAACGGTTGCTGCAGGATGGCTACTAGCATTAAAGCTTAATTATTGCGTATCTAGAAACAAGTACAAAGGCATCAGCAATGTCAAAATCTATTCCAAGAAATACCCAAGTATGAAAAGTGGTCAGGCGAAGATATACCCAGGGCACGTGAAGGGTCGATGGTTCTCGGCCTGGCAGGCTGAAAATTGAGCCTCTATTGTTCCGTGTACTACAAATAGCACCTACACTTTTGTGATATACAAATTGATAGGCAGACTTGTGGGTTGGTTGGTTCAAAATTTCAGTTTTTTTGTCCTTAGTGATTCTGTATTAATTCCATAATTAGCCACTTTTTTGGATTGGGGGTTCTCGGGCTAGCGGGAAAAAAATTGGGCATCTATTATTCCGCACTCTACAAATAGCATTAACAATTCCGCGATATACAAATTCAGAACCTGACCTGCGCTAAATTATTACTGTTAAATATTTATATTGCATAATTTAATTATACAAGAAAGTTTTCACAATTTGGTCGGCCGAGTGATATAAAATTATTTTGACAAACGAGCCATATAAAAAAGAGTCATTCCATACTTAGGTAGTTTTTTTATCGCAGGTTGGTGGCCTCGTGGGCTCAAAAAAAGTATCTATTGTTCTGTGTCCTACAAATAGCTCCCAGATTTCCACAGTATACAAATTGACAGGAGGACCTATGAGTTGCTTGGCTGAACATTGCATTTGATCATGGGTTCGCGGCCTGGTGGGCTAAAAATTATGTATCTATTGTTATGTGTCCTACAAATAGCACCTACAGTTCCACGATATACAAATTCACACGCGGACTTGTGGACAGTTTCTATATAAAGTATGGAATGAGATTTTATACAGCATATGCAGATCCCTCATTCCATACTTTGGTAGATTTTGGATCGTGGGCTTGCAGTCTGGCAGGCCGAAAAGAGAGTCTCTATTGTTCTGTCTCCTACAAATAGCACCCAGACTTCCACGATATACAAATTGATAGTGTTCTAGAACACATGTGGATCCCTTATTCCATACTTGGGCACTTTTTGGATCGCGGGTTCGTGACCTGGGAGGCTGAAAATTATGTATCTATTGTTCCATGTCCTACAAATACCACCTAGACTTTCGTGCCCTACAAATAGCACCTAGACTTTCGCGATATAAAAATTCACACGTGGACTTGTGGACATAGTCTATATAAAGTATGGAATGAGATTTTATACAGCATATACAGATCCCTCATTCCATACTTAGGCATTTTTTGGATCACGAGCTTGTGGCCTGGCGGGCCAAAAATAGAGTCTTTATTGTTCCATATCCTACAAATAGCACCCAGACTTATATGATATACAAATTGATAGTATTTTAGAACATATAAGGATCCCTCATTCCATACTTGAGCACTTTTTGGATCGCGGGTTCGAGACCTGGTGGGATGAAAATTAAGTATCTATTATTATGTGTCCTATAAATAACACCTAGAATTCTGAGATATACAAATTGACACGCAGAGTTTTGGACATAGTCTCTATATAAAGTATGAAATGATATTTTATACAACATATGTGGATCCCTCATTCCATACTTAGGCAGTTTTTGGATCGCGGATTCACAGGTTGGTGCACCGAAAATAGAGTCTATATTGTTTTGTCTCCTACAAATAACACCCAGACTTCCGCGATATACAAATTTATTGGTGGACTCGAGCTGGCTAGCTGAACATTGCACTTTTATTGTCTCGTAGCGACCCTTCATGAATTTAAAATTTAGCAATTTTTTTTTTATCGGGGGCTCTGGGGCTGGCGAGCTAGAAATTGGGCGTCTATTGTTCCACGCTTTACAAACACATTTTTCTAGAACATATGTGGATCCCTCATTCCATACTTCATCACTTTTTGGATCGCGGGTTCACGACCTGGCAAGATGAAAATTAAGTATCTATTGTTCGGTGTCCCACAAATAGCACCTAGACTTCCGTGATATACAAATAGACACGCAGACTTGTGGACATAGTCTCTAAATAAAGTATGGAATCAGATTTTATACAGCATATGTGGAGATCCCGTATGAATTTCATATTTAGCGATTTTTTTTTATCGGGAGCTCTGAGGCTGGTGGACTGAAAATTGGGCCTCTATTGTTCCACATTGTACAAAAACATTATTCTAGAACATATGCAGATCCCTCATTCCATACTTGGGAACTTTTTGGATCGCGGGTTTGCGACCTGACAGGCTGAAAATTAAGTATCTATTGTTATGTGTCCTACAAATAGCACCTAGACTTTTGTGATATACAAGTTGACACGCGAACTTGTGGACATTGTCTCTATATAAACTATGGAATGAGATTTTATACAGCATATGTGGATCCCTCATTCCATACCTAGGCAGTTTTTGGTTCGCGACCTGGCGGGCCGACAATAGAGTCTCCATTGTTTCGTCTCCTACAAATAGTACTCAGACTTTCGCAATATACAAGTGGATAGGTGGACTCAGGATGGGTGGCTGAACATTGCAGTTTTATTGTCCCGTAGCGATCCGGTATGAATTTCATATCTAGCAATTTTTTTGATCGAGTCTGTGGGGCTCGCGGGTTGAAAATTGGGCCTCTATTGTTCCGCGCTATACAAACACCAGCTACATCTCTGCAATTTACAAATTGACAAACAAACCTGTGGGTTGCGTCGCTCAACATTGCAGTTTTCATTGTTCCTTGTCCTCTGAATAGCCCTCGAAGTTCTGCGATATACAGATTGACAGATGGACTTGAGGGCTGGTGGGTTCAAGTTTGTCATTTTTTACAGATACTAATCCCTATCAACTATCTAACATGTCTAAAAACATGATTTTCAATAATAAATTATTAATAATAATTTTTGCTATTGCAGAATTTAATTAAACGAGAAAGTTTGTACAATCTGGTTGAGCGACTGATATAAACGTTTTCCGACAAACGAGTAATACATAGTAAACATGTACTTTAGAAAGTATGGACAAGATATTTTATAGAGCATATGCAGATCCCTGGTTCCATACTTGGGCACTTTTTGGATCGCGGGTTCTCAGCCTGGTGGGCTGAAATTTGAACCTCTTTTGTTCAGTGTCCTACAAATATCACCCAGACTTTCACGATATACAAATTGACAGGTGGACTTACGTATTCCACGTCTGGCGGGTTCAACATTGCAATTGTTTAGCAATTCTCATCCTATATAAATTCAGCTAAAAACATTATTTTCAGATACTAAAATATTAATATTAACTATTGTTATTGTAGAAGTGAATTACATTAAATTATTAAAGGATGTTAAATCGCTTATTTTTTAAAAAATGAAGGAAACAAAAGAATTATTTTGTAAAATTCCATCACCGCAAGCATAACAAGGACCAATTTGAAGTTTAAGGCCCTCTTGTTCATATGATATCACAATTTCACTCCGCACAGTATATATTCGTTGATTTCAAATTATTCTAGGATATTAATTTTACCAAGTTCATCGAATAAGCAAAAATTGTGAAAACAACGATCAATTTGAAATTTAAGAGCCTCTTGTTGGTATGATAGGACAGTTGCACTTCGCACACTATATATTTGTTGATTTCAAATTATTTCACAACAATAATTTGACCAAGTTCATCGATCAAGGAAATTTCCCAAAACAAGTCACATAGTACATTTGCATCACGGCGCCATAGAAATTATCAGGTGTATCTGCATGCCAGCTGGGCAAAAAAATTCAACTATATTGCTATGTGTCCTCCAAAGAATAGTTGGAGTTCCACGGTATACAGATTGACGACAAACCAGATAACCAAGATCCAACCATACTTTAAACAGCCCAGAAGAAAGTTTTCAAAAGGTTCCATTGAGCAGAACCCATCGAACTTTACACCAAACAATTTGATATACAAAGAAAAGATGTCGGCACATTCCTTTTCTCTTGAAACGAATATTCATCTGGATGTTGAACAAATATTACAGGGAGACATGAGGTATTTTCGTTTCCTCCCAAATTTTGATTTAATTTATTTCTTTTCCCTTCTTCAGCCGATATGAAAAATTGCATTGTCCTCATTTAAGGTGAATTTGCTCTGTATCTGAAGCTGCCACAACATATAGACATTGCTTTCCTTTTTGTGTAAATACGTTTCATACGATAACTCTACCAATTCAGGAAGAACATTTTGTAACAGAGGTTGCCTAACCTAACACTGCAAAGTTGTGTTTCCCACGGTTTGGATAACACCATTGACGCAATTTCCATAAATATATGGACATTTTTCATCGCATTGCAAACAATCAATCGTATCATCACTTATCAAAGCAGAGGCAAAAGCAACAGAAATGCATTTTGCACATATAGGCTCAAAGGGGGTCGAGTACACATTGGTTGCAACTAAAATACCTTCAACCTAGCAACAGGAGAAAATGCATTAATACATTGAACAATATAATACACAACTGCATCCCCCCCTCCCCTGTAAAACAAAAAAGAAAAAGTAAACAGGTGCAGAAATTTGTTGAAGGCTATTTCTATAAGAAAAGTGAAGATGATTTTGTGGATGTATACACACAACAATTGTAGAGCTAGCTAGTTTCTCCATATCCTCTACTATATCTACTCGCAAATCTTTTTACAAACGTTGCTTGGGTTGTTCGAAAAATCCTTTCTCTAGCATCCTTCTTCTTTGTTATATTTTTGAACAGCATAAGTGGAATATTCCCTCTATGCAATTGTTGTTCCATTGACGAAAACAAATCTAAATATGTATCGAACAATTGTAGTTGCAACATGGAACAATGCAATATTTGTGTAACTTATCCGACATATATGCAGATGCGAAAGTTAAGAACAAAATTGAATATGAAAAGTGGTACCATTGCCTTGTCGTTGTCTGACTCTCCATCCTTTATCTGGAGAATGTGTTGCGACCCAAATTTTCTTGCCAGTTTCATAGCAGCCCCAATCGTTTCGATTGGGTAAATATCAGTGCTCTGTGCAAGCTGCCTGATAGTCAAGTTCGAGAGGAAGCGAGATTTTGAACAAATAGCAGGAATTTTTTCCACAATACTTGTTTCGTTGAGAAAAATAATTCGATCGCAATCACCACGGTCATATATTGTTTTGGGCAATACATTAAAATTTGTAATGGATATCCCATTATGCAGCAATATCTTTTATGCATGTTTCTGGACAAGTTGTGGTGGAACAGTTAGTGTGACTGTCATCATGGTGTCCTTGTCTGTCATATGAGCACGCATAATGGATCTACTTTTATTTTCCTTATCCAAGTAGGTGGTATAGACAACCATTATGTCCCTGACGAACAGTTGTCCAGTTTGGCGATTGTTCAAGCCCTCTATTGACAGTACTTTGGATGTCACAACTCTAGACCTGATGACATTTTTTGAACAAGAAAACTGAAGTGAATGGTAGTGTGCTACAAGTACACGAATATTATTGATGAACTATGGAGCCATAATTTCGCAACCACACCTCTTGATCTGTGGAACATGAAGCACATTCGACATTTCACTTGTACTTGTTGATACTTCTTGCGAGCTGGAAACCATGTATTGCAAATGGCATCAGCATATCCGCCATGCCATAGATGAATATATAGCCCAAGAAATTTGTTTAGTAAACATACTAAGAGCACAGTGTATGCATGTTTACCTTTGGCCTTGTCGGTCTGCTGATGTCTGGGATGACTGACTGCTCATGGCCATCTCACTAGTCCAACATTTTTTGATGCAATCATGTGCAGATGAACATTAGGAGTAAACAAATATATGCATTGTATATTGTCCATTGGAAGGACCAAATAACCATAAAACTGTATGCATCTTATTTTTTAACTAGAGAAATGTTTAACAGTAAAAAGGGAGTGACCACGGGTCACCATGGTCAGTCTTTATATCGCGGACCATCGAAATCCAGAGGAGCAATATTCAACCTGCCAACCTGCCAACCGCAATCGACAAAGTGGGTAAATATGCAATAAGGTAGAAGCAGGACCACATATGTCATTCTGTTAGTCCACCAACCGGCGCACGAGGGAATTTTCGGAAACCACACTAAGCAGATGAATTAGAAAACAAAAGGGATAATAGAAAATGGAAAAAGTAGAGACAGGGAGCGCAGAAAGGCCCATTACTACGAATTCATCATTTTCAAGTCTAATATTATATGCTCCCTCCTGGTTTGTATGTTTAATTTACCGACACATTTGGTATACCTTTTATAAGATTGTACCATAGAACGCTCTGTTGCTGCACAAAAGAATTCATCTCCCTGTCCAAGCAACCTGTTTTTTCCAAGGCAGCAACGCCGAAGATGAAATCGAGACGAAGGCAAGTTAGCATTAAAACAAACATCTAAAAGAAAAAGAAAAACGTTTATTTACCCGCTAAAGAGTCCTTCGTCCTGTCCAGTGATTTTTTTTCTTTAAATGTAGCAATGCAGTGCAAACACAACAGACATAAACTAGCTTAGTATGCAGGAAGGAACGTATGTAACCAAGATAACTAACCATGTAGGAAGGCACACAACTAGTTTAACAAATATACAGACCATAAATGAAATACAAAACAGCGTAATATGAAACAACAGTACAAGCATGCACCTTTCTATATCCTCTTCAGCCGATGCAGTCAAGACTCCCTCCTTTTCTCTAGCTACTCTATTTGTTTCAATGTGGGAACCCACAAAATTCAATGTACATCAATGGAAGCTGGTATTCACTGGAGAACAAGCAATATGTAGATACAACAAAATTTACTCAATGAACAGTTTACAAAGGAAGAAACATGAACCTTTTCTCTTCTCTATCCATGGGTGTAAACGTCTAGCTTTTTTTTCCCTGGCCAAAATATATTACAAGGCAGAAAATATCACGCAATTGCATGGCCGTAGCTAAATGATTTTTGGTTTTCCCTGGCAATTCATCCAGATATTCCCTTTAACCATGTTCTTTATCCTCTACACAGACTATTGTGCCCACGTTACAAGTTCTTAGTTTTTCGTGGAAAACTACCCAGACATGCTTCCAGACATGAAAATATAATCTTGAAGAATCTTTGTTGCACATAACATATCTCAAGCACAACACAAATTGTATCGTGCACACACCAGTCATTGTAGAGGAGAAAGAACATGTCATGTCATATCCTCACATATGACCATTCATGGCCTATAAATGTAGGTTGCATACATATTCTTTATCCCAACAAAAAAACAGTGGATATTGTAACTTCACATGTAATCCTCCAACAATTTTGTATGCAACTATTTTCTTTCATGGAA
>JZKD02S1601407.1:667075-690777 GCA_000966675.3 Picea glauca
CCTTAAATGCATTCTCTAATGATTTGGGTTCCCAAAGGTGAACCTCATGTTGAATGTTATCCTTTAAAGTTCCTATGAATACATCAATCAAGTGCTCATCTAGAATATATGTTACATTTATATTCAATCTTTGGAAGTTCTCAATGTGCTTAGTAACTGAACCCTTTTGCTTGAGATTTATCAATTGGATAAAGAAGGTATTGCTCCTTGTGTCCTCATAGTGTGCTATCATTTCTTCCGTGAAAATTGTCCAAGTGACGAGTGATATGCGAGAACAAAGCCATCGATACCATACAAATTGATTGGGTTCTAAATATTAAGAATCAATTCGTACATTTTGTGTATGTGGCACATTATGTAGATCAAATAATTGCTCCATCTGAAGTATCCATGTGATTGGGTCATTGCCATCAAACTTCCTCATATCAATCTTAGGAACGTGGTTTGTATTCAACCCAAAGTTGGAGTTTCTCCATTCTTGATTCACCTTCCTTGTGTCCTCATCATGAATTTCATGGGATGCATTTTCACTTTCAGGTGTCTTTTCTGTTACGAAATGTTTCAATACTTCCATGATCTCCTCTTTTAAACCATCCATCTTTGCCTCCAACTTAGCTTCCATCTCTTGTAGTTCATCTTTTGTTACTATCTTTTTTTGTAAATCATGTATGTACCTACGCATTTCTTCACCTTCATCAAGAGTCCAAGTAGGATTGTCTGGAGGCTTATTTGGTGTAGAAGTTCCCTTTTAGGGTGGCATGTTGTCCAAGTATCACTTTTGAACCTTGATTTTGAGGTGGTTCTGCTAGACAATATTTCTTCTGTTGTATCTCCCAAGTTCCGTCCCTTCTAGGTATGAAACTTTATTTTATGTAGTTCTCTAATATTTCTTCTTTGCAATTCCATGGGTCTGATCAAAATTGGATGTGCCAAGTGGAATTTATGGTAACTTCCCCATAACTTGCTAATTTTTGTCCTTTCCAGGCGATCTCACTTGTCTAGTGTGCCCCGCACAAAATAATTGTTATTAAATTCTGACACCTGTACCAGAAATACTACAGATTGTCCACTATCCAATGAAATTGGTCTTACTCAATTTTCATACTCTAGGAAGAAGTTATGATTGTTTTACCTGGAACACATTTTTGAGACTAGTCAATAGGACTAGTCAGATACCCTATCTTCCACAGGGTGTATATAAAAATGTAATATGACCCAGAAGATGAACTTTTTACCATGGATACCTTACTAATTTCTGTGAATAGCCTCCGAATGTTAGGGTCCGAAACATTACAAAAACATTTTTATAGAGAAAATTTTGCAATGACTTAGTTCAGGATGATTCCAGAACCCTATCTTGCACAGGCAGTATCTCCGAAAGTGTAAGGCCTCAGGAATTGAAATTTTAACCCAATGTACCTTGATCCGTCTACTAAATATTCTCTAAGTCGTTCCTTCTAAAACATTGTAGAAAACAATTTATAGTGAAAATTCCAAGGTGTCTCAGATGTAGCAGTGAAACCCCGAGACCTTGAGCTATGCTACCATATGTTAGGAACCAAATATCAATATAGCATAGAAAAACCTCAGAATAAGTACTCAACGCCTTGAAAAAAAGATAATTTCAGATAATAATCCTCTTCGAGGGGGAAACCTCCTTTTACCCCACATAAATGTTTAAGTACAAGATGATTCCAAATGAAAATGTCTCCTTGGTATATATAAGAGACTAGGAGGTATAATTACAACCAATGGAATAAAGATGACATAAATAAAACAACATTACTAATGTAATATGCCCTAATTAAGGGGTAATGAGCCAATATTAGGGCTTAACACATCAATTAAATATGCATATATTATACATATTGTCCAAATTGTGCTCATCATATACTTTACACTATCAATGCACACATCTGATACTATGAATCCATTATGGCTACCAAATCAATAGCTTGTGGATTCCCTTTGCACCACTTTATTTCCATATCCACTAGGTGTCTCGTCCCCAAATAACCATTTCAAAAAAAAAATATTTCACAACCCTATGAGCACACCAACCAGTACCTTCACAAACTCGGTTGCTTGGACTGACTTGTTCACTTCAATCTCTGTCCTTACAACTTCATCTGTGCCCAAATGTATTCTCAGAAACACGTTATACCTCAACCATGATTTGAGGAATAGAAGTGACCACCAATTTCCTTCCGAAATCTAAGAAAACTCTCCACATCTTATCATTGATATTGTTGAGGTAGAACTTAGAAAGAAACAATTTGGCCACAAATTCAATATCAAGAATCTTGAGACCAACCGAACCCATAAAGGTTAAATATTATAGTCTAAACTCTCATAATGAAAATGAATCTTTCTCATAAACTATCATCCCTTCTATATTAGAGACCACAGACTTGGTTTCCCTTGCTTCAATCATGACATAGAAGCTTAGATAAATCTTCATTCTTTAACTTTGTCTTTTCATTCGGTAAAGAATCAATGTTCCAATACCAAGTAATATATTTGAGTGATTCTAATAGCTCTACACCAAATCTTGGATCCAACACTACATATCCAAAATTCTTCATAACAAATATTAATTTGGTACCAATAAATTTGGTTGATCTACACTTCTGAATGAAGATCTAGGCATCTCCTTGCAGATCCAATAAATTTGAGGATCTAGTTATAGATCCATGGCTCTCGGCATTATACCACTCTCCTCAGAGAGTGTTATTGGAACAGTTACTTATACTAAGAGGAGGGGTGAATCAATAAAGGATTGTTTTCCTTTTATTTAGAATATTTATCAATTTGATATTTTACTGACTATGATCATTTAATGATAAATATAGACAGCCATACAATCCAAGGTACACAGATATTTAATGTGGAAACCCAAATGGGAGAAAACCACAAAATAATTCTTTTATAATATCTTGTAGGCACCAACCTATTGTTACAATGTTTGCAAGAACCAACCTTTTGTTATAATGTTTGCAGGCACCAACCTGCAAGAGACACCAATCACCTCTTATGAGCACCAACTTAGCTACAATGGTTGCATGCACCCACCTATAGAAGACACCAATCCCCTTGGTTGGGAACCAACTCAACAATTCTTGTAGGCACCAACCTACAACTATAATATTTTGTAAGCACCAACGTGCAGGAGACATCGAACCCCTCAAGCTGTCAATAATATTATATTGCATCTTTCCTTCAAATATTCACATGTACAAATCTCATGTTTCATCTATGTTGTCACATAAATTTCAACTAGTTCACAATTTACATGATTTCATAAGTTCCTTAGACCTTGCATCTCCCATACACCCTTATAAAACTATATTCCTCTTTATGACATTTTATAGGAGATGAAAACCCCAAACTTCAGCTTCTCTTTCATGCTCACAACATTCTCATTCTCACTTCACTTTTGGTTATTCTATTTCATAACTCCACATTCTTCATCTACTGAACTCTCTCATCCTCGGACCTCATAGATTCAACTTCCACACACTTTCGCGCCTTCATGTTAGCACACTTATCCTCCTGATTCTGTAATCTCATAGCTCTCCACTCTACATTTTCATTCACACTCTCATCCTCGGACCTTATAGCCTTAGAGATCCACATCCTCATCTTTCTCAGACTTATACTTCTCACCACACTCAAAAAAAAATATGACATTGTTACTTATAGGGCCCATATGCTCAACGATTTGTCCACATATTCCAAAACTCGTGCTCAACAAGTCATCTCTAGATTCCTTTGAATCTTCCTCAAAATCGAGTTTCAAAAAACCCTTTGAAACTGGCACAAACCCCCTTGTTTTCATGCTCGGTTTGCTCATAGACAACAAAACACAACTTCTACACTTAACATCCATTAGATTAAGTCCTTAGATTTATCTCATCCATTTATATGTTCTCTCATGGTGAAAACTTCATCCCTCCACAACTTTTCGATTCGAGTATGATTCAATATTAGTCGTAGATCCATTTCACGTTCCTCGAATATCAAGACCACTGGGGTATTAGCCCCCCATAGCTTTATCACAACACAACTTCAACATACTTCCAATATCCAATACATTGATGTGATGTGGTTGTTGACGTGATCTCTACGTGGGCTTCATTTGCATGTCCTAATCGATATGGAATTGTATGAGGTCTGACACTTGGCACTATTCATGGATGTTGACATGGTATCTGTCATGGCATTGACATGGCATCGTCACTATCCTACTGTGACATCAGGCCAACTAGGGTATCACCCCCATGAAAATTTAACTCCATCCACTCTATTTCAATCTCTCGATATCTAATATGCCAATATCATGGACCCCACTACTAGGGCACCAGGCCACTAGGATATCGACCCCCTTGGGCCCTTGAGATATCAGGCCTCCATAATTTTAACATTTCTATCTTTATCTTCTGTCATCTAATACACAATATATTACCTAGAACACTATGCTAACATGGCTCTTACATGTCAAGTGGTTCTTATGTCACATCTATGTGGTTTTCCGTATTGTTTTTGTTTCTTGCATGGCAGATGACATAGCATATTTGTGGCTTGAGGATGGATGCTAATGTGGCATTGGAGCTGGACCATTGGGTGTTGGTCCCTTGAGTCCCTGAAACTTTGGAAATGTGCACACACTTCATTCTTCTGATATATGATACTCCAATATCAGATCATCGGGGCACCAGGCCATCGAGGTATTGGCCCCTCGAGCCCACGTAATTTTTCCCACTACACTAAACTCTGATATCTCAGTCTCTGTTATTTTGAGCCCCACGTCCAAAAGGTAACTCTTCGCACGGGGTTCATTATCTCACCATTCACATTCAAACTATATGCTTTCACTTTTTCATTATAAACCCTTCGAAGTCAATTTCCCTTCTGCATGTGGGATACATCAATTTCGATGCTCAAGCCTTCAATGCATACCCAAGCCTCCTCTATTCTCTTGGATTTCATATCTCATTTTTTGAATTTGTTCTCCTTTAGTTCCCTTGAATGGAGTCATCTCATCCATATTCCAATGTTAAACTTCTATAGTGCTTCAGTGCATGCTTGCATCTGAGCTTTCTTTGTATCCTCGGTCTTTTGTAAACCGTGATTTCTATGCAACCAAACTCTTCCATGGGTTTGTATTGTTCTTCAAACTATGATCACTCTGCCACATATCTCTTCACTTCCTCTATCTCATTTCTCTATTTGCAAGGTCGTCATTGTCTTTTCCTACTCATACCCTTATTGGCCTAGTTATACAATTTAGGTTCTTCCTCGGTATTATCTTTGATTTTATCATTCTTCCCCTATCAAATATCGTTCCTTTATTTCTTCTTTATATAGGTAAACACACAGATCCCTCACATCTCATAGACATATTTACAATCGTCCTACCTTCAATCATAGAGAGTGAACATGCAAAAATTCATCAACACAACACAAATGAATTTATAGTCTTTGACAACAATGACAACATCTTAAAAAAATGTGTCTCCTTCTATATTTGACATCAATAACAACATTATTTCCAACAATTTCCCCCTTTTTCATTGATGGAAACACTTAGCCATTTCTATTTCTCTCCTATTCTGATGTCTCCTTATACTCTTTACTCTCCCCCTTTGACATCAATGGAAAAGGGATTTTGTCCCCCTTTCACTTTACTTTTTATTCTTTTCTCCGCAACTAGAACCCTTCTCTCTTTCTACACCTCCCCCTTACACTGTGATGTTCATTTTCTTCTCAACAACAAACAAGCTTCTTGTGTTTTCTACAATTCCCCCTACTGAAACATATATATATTTCTAAACTTTAGACTAAAAGAAGTTTCATTTTTGTTTAAATAAAAACAAGAACAAGAGTGCATTGGACACCACCATTGAATGAAGCCTTCTGATTAATCCAATGGTCTAAAATATTTTTAAATATTGGAGCCACACTTTGTTTAAAAAATCAAGCACTAAGACAACTTCCAAAGTATTGGGTTTCAGGGTTTCGCAATACAAACAGTTAGACATAAAGTGAACTCCAAAATCCCGAAATCCGAAGTCGCGAAATTAGTTTAAAATTAAACCGAGTTAATTAAAACGATTAAATGCTTAAGGTTAATTAAAACTTGTTGTAATCTCGCGTTTCAGAAATCTTGCCTCGAACAAGGAACTCCAAATCCTGATATACAAAGTCACGATAACCTTATTAAATTACGATTAATTAAAAAAAAGGTTAAACTTGCTTAATATAAATTTAAACCAATCGTAATTTCACGAATCATGAATCTATCATTCATCATGCCCAAAAAACCCCAAAGAATGAAGTCCCAAAAACATTAAGTTCTTAAGCATGTTTAATTTAACCTCTAACCAAAAAATTAATGATATAAATTGCCTTTTCACACATTCGCATTTCGGGATATTTCAATGTTTTTACATCCAAAACTCTCAGTCGTGAATCACCGAAATTTGGTAATATTTATTATGGATCAACGGAAATATTTTATAGTGTAAGGCATGTATCTCCAGTTGGACTCTCCTCATGAAAACAAATAAATTCATCGTCCATAGAAGCACGCTCGAATTAAGGCAAACTGAGGGTGAATAAAAGTTTTTATTTCAAATTTCATTCTCACTTTCAGCAAAGTAGTAAGTTTTACTCAAGAAAATATTACGCCTTCTCCTCTGTAACAGGTATTCACTTTTTATCACACGCATCATGGCACCTAGGAAAACATTGAAGAAGAGTGATTAGGCCAGTGAAGGCTCAAATCTGAACTCGGGCATTCTCTCTGATACCACACCACATGTTGTAGATTCAATCAGGTCCTGGATGCAGATTTTCAAAATCTTGGAGCGCGAAGTCATAAATTGCCCAAATGATTCTGGAGACGAAAAGACTAATAAGCTCATAACTAAACTCAAAGCTATAACAAAGACTGAACTTCATAAAATAGCTACATAGACGAAGCTCATGCCATACAATGACATGATAAACTAGGCTCTGGAGAACACCGATGTACAGACCAGGAGCATCATAAATCATCAAAAGGTCATCGTTGGCTCTTTCAGGCCAGAACACATTCAATTAATGTACAATCTATCCCTTTTTTCTAAATATATTTATAATGGTGCATTCGTAGAAGATTTTCAACGAAAGGAATGTGCAAAATTTGACCGAACCTACCCAAATATAGTTAAAACATGGTGGGGAATTCCAACGAAATTCAGAGCTAATTCTCATCATGTTTATGCTACTGCATCATTAAATGAATATATGGTCTATATATCCATAATGTTATGTAGACTATTTGGAAGGAAAATACCTACTTATTTCCCTGTGGAATGGGTATTAATCATGCATGAGCTAGCCGAGGGTTTCACTTTCGATTGGGCTAAGATTCTGTCAGATAACCTAACCAAAGAAGTTACTGAGTACCAAATGGCAAAGTCAAAAGGCCAACCTGCATATTTTTATATGTTCGTGTATGTCATGGATTCCATCTTTTATATAAATCCATTTCCATTCATGAATTGGAGCTGGAACCCAACCTGTGCAAAACCTATCCATTTTTATCATTCAAAACTATGGGAAGAAAAGGTAAAAGATTTATTTTATGAAATCTGTCACGATGTAGTAATTCATGTTCATCAAAAATTGTATGGTTATCCACACCCTCATATTTCAAAGAAAATTATGGGAAACCTTAAAATAGTTGCAGATTGGTTTATTGAAGAAAATTTCTCTTATATCATAGTTTTCGGATGCTCAATTACCCCTCATGCTCTCCCAAAGTTTCTAACTGATAGGATGGTGTGCAGATAAGTGGCTTACCAGACAATAACAGGGGGCATCGGTAAAGAATTAAAAGCATATCAGAAGAAATTATGGCTAGCTTTCCCTCTACAGGTTGGAAGGTTTTCATTGCTAAATTTTGGCCATTCCAAGGTAGAGGTTGCAACTTTAGAGGAATTCAAACTAGTAGACGTTGAGTTTACAAGGAATGATGCATATCAAATTGTGGGAATCACCTAGCTCAATGCAATATGAAAACATATGAGCATGAAGACTCCCCCTGTGATGACATATTCAAAGGAATCAAGGCTTATAAGGAGGTACTATACAGAGTCCAAGCATTACCCCCTGACCTGCAGGCCAACTTTTTCACTTTCCAAAAACAAAAACGAAGTGGGTTGCCCAAGATACTACAGGGATAATCGATAATCAATCCTCTAGAACAAGGAATTATACCTCCAGGTTTTGAACCAAAGTCCTCTAGTAAACAGGCTACTGATGAAACCCCAAATAATCTCGAACTATCTTCATAAGGATTAGAAACTTCACAGATAGAACATCCAGAGTCTGAAAAAGAGTTTAAATCCGAGACACTTCTAAAAAAGAATCAAATGATATTCCCTTTATCGTCAACTACTCTTTTTGATACCTCCAGAACAACAGAAGGAATGCAATTCATAGAGTTAGGCAGTCCTATTACAGCATTAACCCCTTTACAGTCAAGTTTTGGGACTCCCAATATTGAATTTATATATGTAAGTGATCTTACCCCGATCCCTATTGAAGAGATACCTCCCTCCAACTTCTTTTTCAGTAAGAAGAGGAAATTTGTGGTGAAACAAGAAATACACCCAAAAGAAGGTACAATGGTCAAAAAACACAGAGTATTATTAGATGGGAAAAATTTGGAAGATGAAGATTTTGCTACAGAGGTGGCAAGCTCTTTAGGAGCTTTTGCAATGACCAACTTATTCTCTATTGATAATCTAAAAGAAAGGCTGAGGCAGAGGAATCAGATGATAAGTCAGCTACGATATCAAATAAGGAATACAGAGAATAATATCAAAAGAGAGGTCAACAAAGGACTTGAAAAGGCTAGAGCTGCTAATAGACAAGAAATCCAACTGCTCAAGTCGAGTCTTGTTTAGCAAGACGAGTTGGTTAAACAATTACAAAACAATGTAAGTTCCACTGAAAAAATGGTTGTAAATATAACAGTGTTTCAAGCTCAAGCACTGGAAGTGCAACAAAAACTGGAAGCAACACAACAAAACCTATTTTCTAAAGTAGAGATCATCCAAAATTATTTTCATGAAGTAAATCAATCATTAGAGAATATTGATTTTAGAGAAAGAGAGGCTACTGCAACCCGGATCACTTTCCAAACAGCGGTCATGTCAACTTCTAAGGAAGAAATATCTGTAACTCCTAGGACTCCTAGATTGACTGTTGAAGAGAAAATCATAGGCGACATAATATTAAAGACACTGGAGACTAATATATCCAAAAGTAAAAGAGAGGCCAAGGAAATAAAAGAGGATTGTGAATAAATGTTTTATCTACTTAACAAAGAACCACTATCCCTCGTGAATGATGATTATTCTGAAGTACTAGGATAGATTAACATTGTAAAACATCAAATAGACATCAAAATAGGCCTAGAGACAGCTCAGGCCGAAATTTCACAACTAAATCAGGTTGACATTTCTCAAATATATAGATGGCTAGTGAAGCCAAATCTACAATTACAGTTAATAATTTCTGGAGGTAAAAGGATTAAAGACAGGTTGTCGCAATTATAGAGAAATTTGTATATTTTTAAGGCAAAAGATGTGACAGAGCCTTCAAGAATATTAGTACAATTTCTAAGTAGGTGCGTCAAGTGTTTCGATCCAAGTGAAGGAAATACTTCAAAGAATCAATGAAGTAACATATGCATGTCATTCTGTCGGTATGAGAGAGAGATATAAAGTAACCAAGTGAAACGGTTCAAGTTTCTATTTTGTAACCGTTAGAATCTAAGAGTAAGGAGAATTCCAACCTTCTAGGGTTGGTAACCTTTTGTATAAATATAGTTTCAAAAGACTAAAAGGAGGTTGGTTTTTTGCCGATTGTAATAGAGAAATCTCTCCTTTTCAAGAATTAATATGAGTACAGACCAGAGACTCCATATTTTGTCACTCTTGAGTTATGTGTTCTTATTTTCTTTTACATTCCAATATCTTTATTCATATGTCTTTGATGAATGTCTAATCACAACTTAGTACAACATCTATTGTGGTTATATGTTTATTCAATTATCTAACTATTTACAGATTTTCCTCTGTATTGGCTATTAGCAAATACAAGACCTGTGAGTTAGTTAGATTGCCACATTTTATGCTTCATTAAAGGTTTCACATCCATTTTTCTTCTTCTGTAGCAGGGTGAGATTCTTCCGTGGTTGATGCCTCACTTTGTTTTAACATCTTTATGTTTTTCTCTCATCACATTCATTATTTTAAAATTTGAATAAGATACGGAAAACGGCCTCTGAATCATTATACCATTAATTCAATTTTAGGAACTTTTCTCATATAATTGAAAATAGAAAAAACAAACATAAAAAACAACAGATCTTTTAACTTTATTTTCTACATGACTGTACATGTTGCAAGACAGCCTTATATTGAGGCCGGTCTCACAGACCATCCCAACATTGCATTAAACTTGTTTAATACCATCTTAGAGACCACTAACACCCGGGTTGAACTTGAACATTCATGGGAAGTGATTGAACAAGACATAAGCATCCAAGAACGTTGGGAATCTAGGCAAAGACATCTTAGAAATCATCCATAGCTTTATTTCCCTTAAGAATTGATTTTCTTTTCATATTAAAAACTCTCTTTATTTTTTGGATGCCTTGACATTATACTTTGAAGACTTAAGTATAAACTTAGGAACAACATCTTTTTGGCGCCGTTTCCGGGGATCGAAGAAACAAAATTATTTTTCCCTCAAAAGAACGACATTGGTAAGTTTCTATCTTTGATAGTGAACAAAGATTGAATACTTTATAAGGATTTTTTCTTATATTTCACTTGGCAACTCCACAACTAATAAACTGGCATTTAAGAAAAAAAATACCAGAAAGAATCCATACGATAAGCATACCTCGCCCGTATCTGATACTGAAAAACTTTTGAAAACAAGAAGATACCTTAAACAGACTGCTTCAACAACAAGTAATATTTATCAACCCAAATCCACACAGTCAAATACTAAGGGTCTACTTGAACAGTCGAATACCCAACTCCTTTTTAGAGAAACATCCATCGATAGAATCAAAACCCTAGAACCTGAGTTGGTGTTACCCGAATTTAAAGCCGAAACTTTTCCAACTGTCTCATTTACAAATAGAGGTAAAAGATCTATCTCACTTCCCACCTCGATTGACGTTTCATCAGTTCCCAAAATTCAGTCTAAAACCTCTCATAATTCAGAAAAATATATTGTATACCTTGACTTGACTCTTGTTGGTTCTCCTATCTACACATCCTATGAGTCTGAAGAAACCAATCCTCTTTTTCCAGTTCCCTATTTTTCAAATTTCCTGTCCACCAGTGGTCAATTCCTTGAAACCGTTTCATTTTATTCAGACTCAACTGAAATGTCACCACACATCTGTAAGGGTCTTCTCTATAATTTCCAAGTTTCACCCTCTAAATTATTAATGGTTGCGGTCGGAGGAGGTGGTGTTGGAGGTGGTGTCGTCGGAAATGCAGGAGGAGGAGGAGGCGGTAAAGTCCCACTCCCTAGAATATTTTCCAAAGTAGCTTCTAGGTATGCTCCTTTGGTCCTCCTAGTTCCTCTCCATGATTTACCCGAAAATTATATGAAAAACCTGTCGAAATTCACAGGAGAGGGGCATTTAACTATGATTGAACACATTAATTTCTTCAATCAATTTGTTGATATCCTTGGCCTTGAACACAAAGATGTTTATTCAAGACTCCTAGTTCAAAATTTCGAAGGACAAGTGAGAACCTGGTTTTGAGGACTACCAACAAGATCCATAAGATCATATGATGAGTTGGACAATGATTTTATCATACAATGGGGAGAAAGGAAAGATCATCTTTATTATCTAACTGAGTTTGGAGCTTTGAGAAAGAAAAACTCTGAAACAATGCTTGAATTTACTCAAAGATTTAATAAATTGTATAATAAAATTCCAACTGAGGTTAAACCTTCCCAACCTGCAGCAAAAGTAACTTTTGTTGTGGCTTTTGATCCTAATTTTGCTCTATTGTTGAGGGAAAGGAGATATATAGACCTCACTGAAATGCAGGATGATGCTTTAGAAATTTAGTCAAATATGATGGCGTCAGGAAAGTTAAAAACCAAATTTGAAATGGGAAATAAAGAAACCAGACGATTCAGGGAACAAGAAGGACCCTCCGGAGGTGGAATATCCTCGAAAGATAAAATGGATGACATGGCTAAAATAATCAAAGAATTGTCAAATAAAATCTCAAGAATGGAATTGGACCAATCAAAGAATGATCAGTTCCCTAGAAAAGATTTCAGAAGGAATCCTAACCCTCAAATACAACAAAGACAAATTAATAATGAAGAAGAAAATATTCAAGCCCCCTTTAAGAATGAAAATTTTATAGGAGGAGAAGACATGCAAATTTTTAAGGAGTTCGAGGAAGATATCAATAATCTTGGCGATGATTGTCACGAACTTTATTTGACGAGACAAGATTACGAAAAATCACTAAACGCAGAAGGTTGGTCTAATAACGATGAGAATATGAATATTATAAATGATTCTGATTATCAAGGGATCGTTGATAATATAATGGCCGAGCTCCAACATAAAAATAATATAAGGCCTAGAATCAGTAATGTCACAACTGCCCCACCAAAAAAATTCTTACTAAGAGGGGAAATAGACGAGGCAGCTCCAAAGTTGTTGATAAAGAGACTGTTAAAACCAAGGCCACTGAAAAAAAACCCCTGATCTTGTGATTCTTCGTGAAGCTTTCATCATATCCTTGTTCTTTGTATGTGGGCTCCTTTTAGAAAAATCATCTTCATCAATATCCTTTGATATAACGAGTCACTTCATACAATTAACTCCTATGGCGAACTCACAAAGGCTTATGTCAACATATTCAAGTATCAACATTATATCTTTATTGCTCAATCGTCCTTTTCTTCCAATTAATTGGAATGCATAACCAATAGAGTCATATGTTCCATGATCAATTCTTCATATTTTGGATCTTGCCTTCCATTCTTTCATTTTTTTCCATATACCACATATCACATCTCAATGTTCCTTGATTCTTTGAGTTATTGTATTCCTTCATATCTTCTAAGGGATCATCTAATTTCTGATTATCATCATACTAATTCATTTTTGTAAGCAACATTGGTATCTAATCTTTCCAGATACTCACAAAAAATTCATCAAGGGCTTCATCATATTCACTTTCTTTGTTTATAGATGCCATAATGTTGTTCATAAATCCAATCAATCTGTAATATCTCCTTTGAAAATTATCAACTACAGGACCCTCCATAATACTTGTATAAAAGGACATTAAAGGTTTTTTATTACATGCATGAGTCTTCATGGATTAGTTCAAGATTATTGGCTTATTCACTTGGTTGATTAGCTTTGGATGCTTGAAGGCTCTCTTTGTCATCTTGTTTTCTAATTGCTTAAACTGGTTGTAATCATTGTCTTCTTTCTTTTATCAAGATTCTTCTTCCATTATTCAATATTGTTTTTTTTCCTTCACAACAGTTTTACTGTCAATTTCATGGTCTTCTCCTACATGTCCCATATTTTTCAAAATATTCTCCTTATCTTTAAGTTTGTCGGCTTCTTCTACCTCTCTTATCAAGTTTTCCTTAGATATATCTTTAGGATGTTAAATTACTACCTTGGTCTGATTGACATCAAGAGAAACACTCCCAACTCTACATGAAATCATTTTCATGTTCATGCCTTTTAAAAACTTTGGTCCATCGGTTATGTGACTTGATCATTCATTTTGTGCTAGAAGTGAAGTCTACACCAACATCGATGTATTGTGTTCTTGTTGGTGTTTCTTCTTCTAAAGTTTTGTAGTATCTTCAATTTGTTTGGTGATGGCATTTTTTTCTTTGTTTTGTGAATACCAAGCTAGTTCATATTCTTCCTTATTTTATTTTTCTTGTTTTCTCTTCCATACCTTTTTGTATCCTTGTTCAAAAAAAAAATTCATGTTGCTTCTACAATTGGGTGCTATGTGTTCATAGTTATTTCATTTGTAAAATTAAAATTTATAATGTATGTGAGTAAATGGATTCTAGTTTCTATCATTAGGCCCATGACAACCTCTAGTCTCGATATCCTTGTAATTATTGTAAGATATTTTACTCACATTTATCATATAATTGTTCATTCCATAAGCTTTGGAATCTACTACTTTGTGAGAATTTTTTTTGCAAGAAAAAAAATAACCAAGAAAAAGATTTCGATACCTGGTTGTGAATGGTCTTCTTGATGGAGCAATTATTCTAAACTCGTTCTTATATTTCTTGAGTGAAAAACCAATCTTGTGTTGTTCATGATTTCCTTCCTTGTGCTTGCCTTCATTGTGATTGGAGATTTTAAGAACATCTACATATCTTTCAGACTTCTCTTCGATTTTGTTTTCTCATGACTTAGAGCTTGCATCCTTTTCAAGGTTCTTTTGATTGTATTAATAACCAAGACCTATCTTGATAGATGGTGACCTTTGACAATTGAGGATATTATCTAGAATTACAATACTCTTTTAAAATTTTTAGTATATATTAAGTTGGGTAATTGTCTCTTCTAATTCTTTTCTTAGAGAGGTTTTTTCTATTTCAAATTTCTCGCGTTGATTTTTTTCTTTCAAGTGTTTTTATATTAATTCATTTATTACTTTTCAATTTGAAATTTAATCATTTTTATTTTTTCTCAAGCCTTTGTGACATCTGCTCCTTTTGTAATGTTCCTCAATTTATAAACATTGAAAGATTTTAATTTTGATGGTTTATGTTATTAAAGTATGGGAAAAGACTTATGTGAAGTTATATCATCATATACCTTGATGATGATGAATATTTTGTAAATATTATTTTTAATTTATTTTATTAACAAGAAACAAAGGATAAAAACCACTAGAGTAAATATTGTCCATGAGACAAATGGAACCCTACTTCCAAAGGCATGGGATGTGAGGGAACAATCTAGCACAAAGTTAGGAAAAGAATATTCCCTAGGGTTAGGTATGAGGCTAACTTGAGAAAGACTTGTAACGACATTTATGAGCACTTGTGAGGAAAAGTTGACTTTGGTGGATCTTAGAAAAAATTAAACTCAGAGAATTCTGAAAAAGGTTATATAATTTCAATCCCTATGAAATAATGATTTAGGCTCAGGGGTGACAAGAACAAGTAATATTGTTTGTTCCTATATATGGTTTGGAGGAATTGGTTCTCTACTCAATTTGTTTCAAGTTTCTGAAGAATACCCCATCTATGTTTTCTAAATTTTACTTATTTTTATTTTGATAATTTTTCATTGTTTCAGTAAAGAATACTTGCTAAAACTACAGAGTTGTTATTTAGTTTGCCACATGTTATAGTATCAATTTGATCTACCGAATACTATTTAGTATTAAATAGTTAGTAAAAAGAAATACTAAATGTTATAGCATGATTCTTAATAATACATTTTTTTTCTTTAAGTTGTTATAGAAAGAAAAAAAGAAATAAAATATTTGATGATTATTATTATTTCAGTATTAAGTCTATTTCTAATATTGTAGAATACCTAGTTTTCTTTCCAATTCTCAAATAGATTTAAATGTGTAGAAGATGAAGTTGAAAAACTCAAATAATACTTGGATAGAAGAAAAACAATTTATTGTGTGTGTATATAGCAAGGTTATGACATACATGAGACTATATAAATAATATTCTTCAATAATATAAGTTTATTTTATTATTTAGTTAAAAATATGAAATAATATATCCCGAATATTTTATTTAAATAAAGCTTGTTAAAAATATGAAATAATATATATGGAATAGTACATACAATAGTAAGCAACTTAAGTGATTATTCAAACCCTAATAATGAATTTAGGATTCTTCTTAAAAAAACCATTTTAGTAAGGTATGGTAAACTAGCATCATAAGAATAACATAAACAAAGGAAATGAACAAAAACGATCTTTCAAAATTGCATAATTACATATATAATAGCATAGCAGCATTGTGGTAGGATTCAGCTTTACTTTAACGGTGAATACTTTGAATAGTTTAATTATATAAAATGCAACGATTAAAACTCTTAATAAAAATGAAAGGGATTATGTAAAAATAAGACCTTGAAATCACATCTCGTGTATATGAGTAACAATCTGAGGTCGAACTAGAAAAAGGAAAACATAGCCACAATTTAAATACCTAAACTACTCGACCATCAATGCAAAATTGAAATCTATGATATCTCTATTATAGCAATGAAACTCCTCCACGAATCGTGAAAGTTATACTTCACTAGAGATTCGGTCTGCCCATCTTTATCATGTTCATGAATAAAATACTCAATTAAAAAGAACGCAAGGTATCGAGCTTGTCTCACAAGCCGACGAATATGAATTCGCAGCGCAAAGATAATATTCAAGGAATATACACATTTCCTCTAATGAAAAGAAAACCCACGACCATCAATAATAACCATGTTGGTAAATAATTATGAAAGGGAGGAAGAAATGAGCTTATTTGTGAGTCGGTTATTACAATCACAGGGTCGGTATAATAACCACATAGGATCAGATTCACTAGCTCTCTTTTGGCAATCTTTCCACCCCGTATTCAGTCTCTCAATCATTTGACAGTGTGAAGACATCTCCCCTTCATAGAAATCACTAGCATAAAACCTATTTTCCTACCAATCCAAGGCCTCCAAAGAATTATTAGATTCCTTCACATCCAGCTTTAGTGCACCATGGAGTGGATTCACTATTTATGCACTCTCTTAGATTCCTCCCTTTCTCAGTGTCACTTCCTTTCCCGACAAGCAACAAGTCTTCATCCCTCTGTATACATGTTGAGTTTTTGATTTTCTTTTTCCAGTAATTTCTTAGTTCTCTTGTCATGTCTTCCTATATTCTTTATTGATTCCTTATTCTAAGGCGCAAAGAATGTTGTAATCACTCTATAACCTTCTTTCAAAAATTCCTTCAAATCTCACATTTTTGTTTTCTCTGTCCCCTCTTCCTTCCTCAATTTTCCCCTCCTTCCTCAAGATATTCCTTGTTTCTCCCATAACTATGTGTGTGTTTCTTCCTTTCCTCTCCCATAAGGTTTTCGACCTATCACTTTCTTTATTCTATCATTAGGAGCCCGTGGGTCAATCATGGGGAGCTGAGATGGGTGCTTTATTGAAACCTAGGCTAACATTTTTTTGTTGTCTTAGCTAGTCTTCCATGCTTCCATTCATTGTGGGTGGTTGTTTGTTCAACTACCCATCCTCTTCCATTAACTAAATTTCTTTGAAATCGGAAAAAAGGGAAATAAGTGATTATTTCCAAAAATACATAATTCATCAAGGAGGCTTGGGGTTTTCTTAGCATGATGAACCCCCCTCTGGGCCCCCTCAATATTCCCTATTGTGGTATCATGTCTTGTACCTAGGATCCACCCTTCAGTCCATTGATTTGGATTTTATTTATTAAGAAATAATACAATTAGATTGTTTATATGTCGTGGCATGACAATAATATCTCCATGCTAAGATAAAATCAATACTAAGCATAATTTATTACAAATTAATCAGGGGATTAAAAATGGGGTGTTATATATAGGTTCCTTAGGTCCCAAGAATATGAAATATCTTGGGCTCTTTCTGTTCAATCCATATTTCATCATCATGTCATTCTATAAGGTATTTAGTTCAAACCCAACTAGATTTGGATGTCTTTTTATTAAAAAATATATAATGGGCAAGCTTCAACGTAATGAGGACACTTTCGAGCCTTAAATAATGAGGATTATTCTAGTTTTTCCATAGTATCATAGTGATTATGTATATGGCTTGGATGGTGCAATATTGGAAGTCAAAGAGAGCATTGAAAGGGAAACTAAAGAAGAAAAATAAGAAAAGAATGATTTTGTCCCTATCCTTGATGTTGGGGAGCATATCATTTACCATCCTTCTTCGGCACAACTTTTCTCTCTTATGTAAGAGAATTGTTTGAGAGTGAAATAGACGATGACAATAATTCAAACAAATATGGAGCTAAAACCATATTTTGAGATGTTGAGGGTGTCTCTATTAAACCAATTATAAGGATTCCATTGTTTAATGAAGATGACATAGACAATTCCTCCTACATTGATTTGGGTCAGATTCCACTTGCTCTAAAGAGTTCAACCCGCATCAATAAGGCCAATGTGGTTAACCCCTCCTAACTCATTGGTTTTCTTAGAAAAGACAAAGTATCGGTGCAATGAGAACTGAAACACTCGAGAGTCGTATCTCTGATCTCATTAATGACAATTTGACCATTTTTATACAGTGGGATTAATTGACAAGAAACACGCTTTAATTGAAATCACCTCATAGTGTTCAAATTCCACCATTGTTAGGATGCAGAATCTATTGAAATGGTGAAAACAAATCCCCACAAGATGTGGATCTCGATCCTATTATTCAATTTTTTCTTTTCACATGAGGCAATTTAAGTTAGAATGTACAATTAATGAATTAGTTCCATATTAATCATGGGAGAAGTTGTTTAAATATGTGTGCTTGAGAGAAAAATATTGAGCCAGGAACTTCAAGAACTTCAAGCCCTCTCCAAGTTGTTGATTGTAATCTTCGATTTATTGAACAATAAAAATGTCGATGTCATTGTCCTGTGGATGTTTCCCTCACACTGAGGGTTTTACCACGTAAACTATTGTCTCATGTGTTATTGAATTTGTTCATGTTTTCTTTGCTTTTTCTGTTGCGGAATTAATCTTTGTGGTTTGAAAGATCCTAACCAGTGGTATCAGAGTGGTTCGGAGGCCACTGAAAATGCAGCAATAATATTTGCGAAGAGCAACTGCACAGTAGTGAATTGGAGGAGCGCGGGTCTCTCAGTGCGTGGAGAGCGTTAGTTTTACAATCAATGTTGGTATTTCCTTCTGAAGGGAGCGCCGATCTAGTGCTATCATGCCTAAATCAGCGCTGGTCACTCCTCTGGATGGGCGTGCTGATTTGGGTCTGCATGAATTTCGAAATCAGCGGGCCTTTCAAGAGGATCATTTTTGTTTTAATAACCACTCGTGGAAAATGACCGGTGACCACCCATGGATTTGCAAGCCGAGGTGGAGAGTAATGAAAATTTAACGAAAGGAGCTCCATCTTTCCATATTGTCTGTGATCAGGGATAGGTCGGGGCTACGAGGCCATGACGAACTCATCTAGGGCGAGAGATAGCGACGATAGGAAGGATGTTGGGCTGGAAACTGTATTGGAAGTGCCCATTCCTGAAGAGACGTGCAGTGCAACATATGCCAAGGATTCATGGGGAAAGACTTCCATGCCCATATTTGTTTGCAGAAGGACTGATGTGCAATTGCTTCTCGGTGCAATTGGGGCACCCAGGAATAAGTTGTCTTCATCCAAAATAATCCTACTGAAGCTTCCTCTACTCAATATATCGTTCATCAATACATTGTTACAAGTGTGGGATAGAAGGATTTGAATTCTATAAAAAACATGTATGTGATGGGGAATGTGAAGTGGCAGCGGTCGCAGTTTTTGAATTGAAACAAGAAGGTGCAGAGTGGTAGGAGTCGGGCACTAAGCTTAGTGGGAAGCAATGGAGCTATGATGTGATCTCACTTTGACGTTGAAATATGGATCCCAGCGTGGCATTGAAATATGGAACCCAACGTGGAAAAATACTCTCTTGTTGGGGGGAAGTCAAAGAAGAGAGTCATCGACACATTCTTTCTTATGTTTGGAGATGGATCGGTGAAGGGTCCTGTGTTAATAGCATAGACAAAGTGTTGGAAACAAACAACATGGAATCTCTATCCTCTTATGGTTTTTCCAGTGGGCTCACACTTAACAAATGGAATGCTAATGTTGTTGGTGGCATTTGTAAGTATGAGTAAAAGGAAATGGCAATAAAAATGGTAAACGGTAAAGGGGTGATGGTAAAGTCAGTATGAGTGAAATTTTATTTTTTTGATGGAACCTTTGTAAACTTTATGCTCTTGGAGCATGATTTTGCAAATATGTCAGAGATAATCCAATGGTATCACTTTCTGATTTGAAGATGCGCTCTTGAAGGAAGAGGCCATGATGGTTGAAAGACAGATTTGAGTTGAAGGCTTGGATTGTCTATCCGTGGAGTAGATTTGTGGTTATGGAAGCATGCCCAGACCTATTTGCATGGAGGAAAGGTGCTCAAAAAATGGTAGATCTGTTTGTAATAGCTCTGTGGTCAAGAAACCAGAGAAAGCAGTGTTGGTAAATGCCAGCAATCACAGTAAAGGTAATGGTAAAGTTACCAAGTGAACATTTATTTTTCTTATGGAGTTGTATTTTTTGGTTACATGTAATTGGGCATATTGTTGTAAGAACTAGTTAGGAATGCGTACTTGTTAAGTCACTTATGAAGGTCTAGACATAGATTTAGGTAGACTAAACAAGGGTGGGGGCCATGAGTCATGAATTAAAATATTGTACATAGGTCTACAATTGTGTGTTTTGGGTCCATGATTATTGGTTTCCCATGGTATGGTGTCCATAAAATTGCATGTCATGGAGCATGTTTAAAGGCTCGGTGTAACTCCATTGTAAAGTGGCCTGGAGGTGAGCAGTGAAAAACTCATTTGGTGGTTGTTGGAGGTAGGCCAAAGGCCAAAGTGGAAAAGAATGGAATTTTTGGGAAATAAAGCATGCATGAGCAAAGCGATAGCTGGAAGAGAGAACAACATGCGCGCATGCAAGGGAAAGAAACAACTAGAAGGAAGAATAGAATGCACGCATGGGAGGAAGACCTAACGATGGTAGGTTTAGGGTTTTGGTAAGGTATTGTAAATGGATGAAGAGCCAGAAATGTATAAATAGCGATACATAGGTATCATAGCAGGTTGGATTTTGTGTGGTTCGGTTCAATTGGAAATGGATTACTATTATGCTATTGTAGTTACACATGAGTGGATGTGATATGTAATGTTTTGTTGTGAGACAGATTTTTTATAAGTTATTGAGCTAGAGGGGATGAGGGAGAGTAGATATTGAGGGTTAGATTGCAGGCTGTGGATCCTAGTGCGATCTAGTCCGCCTCATATAGATCTCACCTGACTGAGAAGAGTTGTAACCACACGACGCTATAAATGCGAATATAATACAATAAAAGCGCTGAGAGCCAAATATTTGTTGATGTAGCCCCAGGAGCGAGTGAACCACGGTAACATCTATGTTGTGTGATGAATGTTTTCATATCTCTTGTTGTTTGAAGAAATTAGTATTATGTTGAATGAATGAGTTGTTATATTGTTTGTTTAAGTGATTTTGCAAAACTAAAGGAATCAGCCTATGGATCTACTACATAAGTCATGAATAACAATATGTTTCATTTACAAGTCATAATAATGGTTCAATATTTAGCTCGCTTATATCACACTCAATCCTAGGTTGTAAACACCTGAGTATTACAGCCACCCATTAAATTTATCTTGGGTGAGACTGCACAACACATTTTGTGTGTTATTGATGCTGGAGCATCGTTGTCACTCGTGTGGACTCGTGCGGAGCAAGACCCATCAACGTCTAGGAATCTGTATGGGAGCTCAACGATGGCAATTACAATAGATATTTTGAAGACCGCCTTAACTCAACACCATAATTAATCTCTTGAGGCACGCTTGAAGTCAAGTCGGGAAAATTTGGAGGCACGCTTGGACGATTACGAGCAAAGCGGGATATTCCACGATGAATCTGGAATGCGACCAATCTAGATAGTCGTTATGATAAGTTTTAGAGTAGACAAGTAGCCAGGGGGAAACCCTGAGAGCCCTTTGTGATAAATAGAGGTTTTGTATGCCCAAATAAATTTATTCAGTTGTTAGTTGAGCGTTGGCTGAAATAGAAGCTAGGAGAAGATTTCAATAGTTTTTTTTGTTCATTTACAGTTGTAACCATTTCACTTATGAATAGAATAGAGGAAAATTGATCCAATGCATGATGTAAACATTGTTTTCGATTCTCTGTATTGTATTTTCATGAATGAATGACTCTCATTTTGAGTAAATGGAACTGTGAATGTTAGGATAAGTTTCAATTGTTTCTCTTCTACAGAAGTAGTGCAAGGAGTGCACACAAAATGCAAAGAGTGCATTGAAAAAATATGTTTCGATTCCAAAGATCAGAAGAGATAACATGAAACTTTCTCTTTGAAAGGGGTGCAAAGAGACTGGTGCAAGGAGTGCACAGTCGCCCGCAAGAACCCTAAACTTGCATGAATATCTGGTGCAAGGAGTGCATAGATCCAAGATTCGACTAGGCGTCAAAGAGTCAGGAAAGGAGAACACCAGGAAGGCAAGATGAATTTCTCTTCGGGAAATCCTTCAGAATCTGAGTTATTGAATCCCTGAACTGCAAGGTGTGCATGGGAAGTCAAAGTCTTCAGAAGACCAAGCTCAGGAGGGGTAACACTTTTCGTAAGTGTTAAGGAGATCCAATAATCAGACTCGTCGAAGGAGCAAAGGTTTGAGACCTTTGAACACCCAGAAGATATTCTAACTCTGAAGATAGCGTAAGCACAAGGGGAAAAAGATCACAGTCCTTCGATCTAAATCCTAGAGAATCAGAACCGTCCATCGAGAGGGATGTGTGGCGAACGACCAGTGTTTCACTAAATCACACTTTGGAGGGGTCAAAGGGCAGAATGTTAAGAATTCGTGAAGCCTGAATTTGCGACTTGATCTGAGTCGTTGGATCTAAGAAAGATCTGGACCATTGATTGTCCAAGGTGGAGTATCGACATTTCGAGGATCGGGGGATTGCAGGTGACAAGCCTTTCAACTTCGTGAAAATCGAAGTCTCAAAATCATCGTGACCATCAGATCCGAAGAGAGACCTGGACCGTTGATCTAGCACCATCACAATTTTGTCTATTGGGAGAATGGAGAAAAGGGAACTCCAAAGTCGCGAAACGTGAAATGCCGACTTGATCACAGTCATTGACCAAGGAGAGATCTGAGTCGTAGATATCATTTCATCATGATTTTGGTTATCAGGTGAACGGAGGTAGCAGCACTCTCAAGGTCGCGAAAGGAAAAATCAAAACGCACCTTTCGCTCAAGCGCGTGGTCACCGTCGATGGTCACAAGGGAGAAAGGGCTTAGCTGAGAGGAGCTAGAGTGTATTTATCGTGGAGGTTTGAACGACGCTTGGGAGAGAAGCCGCAGATCTCAGACGACCTGCGTATTTGGGGAAAGGACCTATGTAAGTGGGTTTGGGGTTTAGTAGAGACTCGTAGAGTCAATCAGACTCGGTATCTTAATCGATCCTAGACCAGAAGGTCATGCAACCCTTAGGAGAGAAGGGGGCTCTGCATCAAGTGGTATCAGAGAAACAAATTTTAAATTTCTGTAGAAGAGAGTAGATAAAGAAAATACTCTGGTGCACACCATCAAGTGGTATCAGAGCAAGCTAGTTTTTCTTCCAGACAGTAGGCAAAAGAAAGAAGACAAAATAACTTGACATTGTACTCTATGTGTGACATATAGTCAATATAATGCCACCAAGGAGACAAGTGAAACCACCATTGGCCAATCGATCTATGGAAAGGGAGATGTGAGAA
>JZKD02S1601407.1:692933-703601 GCA_000966675.3 Picea glauca
AAAAAAGTAGCTAGGTATATAAATGGCCTGAGGTATGAAATCTAGGACGAGCTGAGAATGATGTCAGTAAGAACAATGGAGGATGCTTATCAGTTTACACTGAAGAAAGAGGAGAAGTTGTCCAGAAAAAAAAAAACCAGCGAGGGAGAAGCAAAAGCTCGGTCCCAAGAAAAAGAAATGGATTCACCCATGACAGAGAACATAAGTCTAAGGAAGAGACTGATAAACCACACAGTCACTAGGAAAGAGGGGGAATTTCCCAAGAAAGACAGGGTGGTGGAAGAAATTCTTCTAGAGGAAGAGGAGGAGGAGACATAAGATGTTATGTCTGTCGAAAGATAAGACACATGTCTTGGGAATGCCCCAAGAAAAAGAAAGAAGTAGGAGGCAAAGCTCACATTTCAGAAGCACAAAAAAGAGATATTGAAGCAGAAGGAGCAGAGGATGGAAGATCCCTGATGTTGAAGAAAGTTCTCTTAAAACCAGAGGCATAAATTGAAAGGTCGATGCAGAGGAACAATCTCTTTAGAACAACTTGCAAGACTAAAGACGGAGTATGCAAGGTGATAATCGACAGTGGAATCACTAATAACTCAGTATCCACAGAGATGGTGGAGAAATTCGAGCTGGAGACAACTACGTATCCAAAGCCATACAAAGTCTCATGGTTGCAGAAAGGACACCAGGTAATGGTTACTAAACAATGCTTGGTTGAATTTAAGATAGGAGGATATAGAGATGAAATTTTGTGTGATGTAGTTCCCATGGATGTATGTCATATTTTGTTGGGAAGACCATGGCAGTTTGACAGAAATTTCATTCACGATGGGAGGAAAAATACATACACATTAGAGAAGAATGGTAGGACACACATGTTGCTACCAATAGAGGAGAAGAGAGTGAAAGAGGAGGCCAACACAAGCATACTTCTCATCAGTGGGAAGGAAATCCCGAAAGAAGTCAAGGAAGAATAGGAGATGCAGTTTGTTGTGGTGAGGAAACCCAGAGTTATCCTTACAAGTACTTCAATGGAGGATTTTCCTGAAGAAGTTCAGGAATTGTTGGATAATTTTGCTGACATAGTGGTGGATGAGCTGCCTAACTCATTACCACCCATCAAGAGTATCAGTCACCATATTGACTTGATACTAGGAGAAAGTCTTCCAAACAAAGAAGCATACATATTGACACCTCAAGAGAATGAGGAAGTGAAGAACCAAGTCTAGGAATTGTTAGACAAGGGTTTGGTCAGAGAAATATTGAGTCCATGTGCAGTACCAACTATGTTGAGTCCAAAGAAGGATGGAGGATGGAGAATGTGTATAGACTCAAGAGCCATTAACAAGATCACCATCATGTATAGATTTCCTTTACCAAGAATGGATGATTTAATGGACTGTTTAAGTGGAGCAAATTTATTTTCAAAATAAGACTTGAAGAGTGGATATCACCAGATCAGAATGAGAGAAGGTGATGAGTGGAAGCTAGCCTTTAAGATGAATCAAGGTCTATATGAGTGTCTTGTTATTCCATTTGGCTTAACGAATTCCCCGAGTACCTTTATGAGGCTGATGAATGAAATTCTAAAATATTCATTGGCATGTTTGTGGTTGTGTATCTAGATGATATACTAATCTTTAGCAGGATTAAAGACTAATCTTTAGCAGGATTAAAGAAGAGCATTTGAGGAACCTAACATTAGTTATGATGATACTACAGCAAGAGAAGTTGTTGATAAATCTAAAGAAGTTGTCTTTTATGAAGACAAAACTCATTTACTTGGGTTTTTTTATCTCTTCAAATGAACTGAAGATGGATCCAGAGAAGGTGAAAGCAATCAAATAATGGTAATCACAAAGGTGTATGTTTGAAGTAAGAAGCTTCTATGGATTAGAAACCTTCTATAGGAAGTTCATCAGAGACTTTAGTGGAATTTGTGCACTAATGATGGATACAGTGAAGAAGAAGCACAAGTCTTTTAAATGGACAGAATAAGCCAAGAAGAGCTTCAATATACCGAAGGAGAAAATAACAGAATGACCAATTCTGGTCTTACCGAATTTTGGAAAGACATTTCAGGTGAGATATGATGCAAGTGGAGTTGCAATTGTAGTCTTGAGCCAAGACAATAGACCTATTGCATATTTCAGTGAGAAGTTGAATGAGACCAAGAGAAAATACTCCATGTATGACAAGGAGTTTTATGCCATAATTCAAGCCTTGAAGAAATGGAGACATTATCTTGTCCCACAGGAATTTGTCTTGTATAGCGATAACCAGGCTTTAAAAATCATAACCAGGTTGGAAAAATTGAATCAAAGACATGCAAAATCAGTTGAGTTTATGCAAAATTTTACTTTTGTCATAAAACATATTGTTGGGAATGCTAACAAAGTTGTTAATGCATTAAGAAGGAGATGTTTGATTCTGTAGGAATTTCAGGTGAAGACCTTGGGGTTTGAACACCTTAAGGACATGTATTGTGATGATACAGATTTCCAAGAAGCATATGAAGCATGTGCAAATCTTGTGCTAAGAAATAGAATCTAGTGGATAGAGTACATGATTCAAGAGGGATTGTTATTCAAGAGAAATCATTTGTGTATACCAAAATGCTCAATGAGGCATAATCTTTTGAAAGAAAAGCATAGTGGAGGATTGGTTGGACATGTCGGCCATGATAAAATGTTTACACAGTTGAGCAGTTCATACTATTGGTCAAGTATGAGAACAAAGGTGATAAAGTTTGTGAACAGAAGTAGAATCTTCCAACATGAAAAACGGAAGAGACATAACACTGGATTATATCAACCATTTCCAATACCAGAGAGGTCTTGGGATGCAATAAGCATGGATTTTGTGTTGGTACTGCCATGAACAAAATGAGGATTTGATTCCATATTTGTGGTGGTGGATAGATTTTCAAACATGACACATTATATCCCATGCCAGAAGACCGGTGATGTAACACATGTTGCAAATATGTTTTTCAGAGAAGTTGTAAGACTTCATGACCTACCTAGAAGCATTGTCTCAGACAGAGACACAACATTTGTTGGTCACTTTTGGAGAACACTGTGGAAGAAGTTTGGGATAGATTTTTCCTTCAGCTCAACTTATCATCCTGAGACAAATGGAAAGATTGAGGTGGTAAACAGAAGTTTGGGAAACCTGTTGAGGAGTTTGGTTACTGAATGTCATAATCCGTGGGATAAGATTTTTCCACAAGCAGAATTTGTATATAATGATTCACCAAACAGGAGCACTGGAAAGATCCCATTCCAAATATTGTATGGAATGCAACCTAGGGGAGTATCTGAGTTGAGAGACTTGGAACAGAGTGAGATCAAGAGCATTGGAGTAGAAAATTTTTCTGCAGAAATGCAAAGGCTCCATAGCCAGATCAGAGGACAGTTGCAAATTTCTAACCAGTAGTATAAATGCAGAGTTGATCAACATCGCAGAGAACTTCAATTTGAAGTAGGAGATAAGGTTCTGGCACATATCAAAAAAGAGAGGTTCCCTAGGGAACATATAATAAGTTAAAGATGAAAAATATAGGACCATGTAATATCTTGAGGAAGTTTGATACAAACGCCTACGAGGTTGAGCTCCTAGATGGTGTGGGTATATCGTCCATATTCAATGATTTAGACCTGTATCCTTACAGGAAAGATGACAAAGAGGGGTCAGAATATCAAGAGAAGATCCAGTGGGAGAAACAAATGTATGTAGCAGAGAAGCCACAAATGGAGAAGATCGTTGATTAGAGGATCGGTAAAAGGACCAGGAGGAAAACCTATTTTGAGTATTTGGCCAAATGGAAGGAACACCCAATAGAAGATGCTAGTTGGTAAAATGAAGTTACTATTCAGAACCATGGAAAGTCAATGCAGGAGCTCATGCACATGAGTCCATGAATTTTTGTCAAGGGGAGTATGATGCAGGAGCATTGTTGTCACTCGCGCGGAGCAAGACCCATCAGCATCTATGAATATATACAGGAGCTCAACATTGACAGTTAAAATAGATATTTTGAAGACCTCCTTAGCTCAACGCCATAATTAATCTCTTTAGGCATGCTTGAAGTCAAGCCGAGAAAATTTGGAGGCACGCTTGGATGATGACGAGTGAAGTGGGAGATTCCACGAAAACTCTGGAATGCAACTAGTCTAGATAGTCGTTAGGATAAGTTTTAGAGTAGACAAGTAGCCAGGGGGAAACCCCAAGATCCCTCTATGATAAATAGAGGTTTTGTATGCCTGAATAAACATAGTCATTTGGTAGTTGGGAGATGGCTGGAATAGAAGTTAGGAGAATATTTCAGTAGATTTTGTTGTTCATTTAGAGTCGTAGCCATTTCACTTATGAATAGAATACAGGAAAATTGGTCTAATTCATTGTGTGAACATTGTTTGTAATTGTCTATATTGTATTTTCATGAATGAATGACTCTCATTTTGAGTAAATGGAACTATGAATGTTAGGATAAGTTTCAATTGTTTCTCTTCTGTGGAAGTAGTGCAAGGAGTGCACACAAAATGCAAGGAGTGCATTGACAGAATCTCTTATGATTCCGAAGCTCAGAAGAGATAACGAGAAACTTTCTCTTTGCAAGGAGTGTAAAGAGACTGGTGCAAGGAGTGCACATTCACCCCCAAGAACCCTAATCTTGTATGAAGATCTGGTGCAAGGAGTGCACAGATTTGAGATTCGACTAGGCATCGAAGAGTCAAGAAAGGAGAATGCCAGGAAGACAAGGGAAATTTCTCTTCGGGAAATCCTTCGAAATCTAAGTTATCGAATCCCTGAACTGCAAGGTGTGCGCAAGAATTCAAAGTCTCCAGAAGACCAAGCTCAGGAGGGTTAACACTTTTTATAAGTGTTAAGGAGATCCAAGAATCGAACTCATCGAAGGAGCAAATATTTGAGACCTTTGAACACCTAGAAGATATCCTAACTATGAAGATATCGTAAGTGCAAGGGGGAAAAGATCACAATCGTTCGATCTGAATGCTAGATAATCGAAACCGTCCATCGAGAGGGATGTGTGGCGAATGACCAGTGTTTAGATAAATAACGCTTTGGAGGGGTCAAAGGGTAGAACGCTAAGAATTCACGAAGCCAAAATCCATGACTTGATCTGAGTTGTTAGATCCAGAAGAGATCTAGACCGTTGATTGTCCAGGGTGGAGTATCGACATTTCGGGGATCGAGGGATCATAGGTGACAAGCCTTTCGACTTCGTGAAATGAGAAGTCCCGAAATCATTATGACCATCAGATCTGAAGAGAGACCTAGACCATTGATCCAGTGCCATCGCGATTTCGACTATCGGGAGAAAGGAGACATGAGAGCTCAAAAGTCGCAAAATGCGAAATGCCAACTTGATCGCAACCATTGACCAAAGGGATATCTGAGCCATAGTTCTCATGTCATCGTGATTTCGGCTATCAGGTGAACGGAGGTAGCAACACTCCCAAGGCCGCGAAACTCAAAATCACAACGTGCCTTTCGCTCGAGCGCTTGGTCACCACCAGTAGTCACAAGGGAGAAAGGGCTTAGCTAAGAGGATCTAAAGCCTGTTTAGCGTTGAGGTTCAAACGACACTTGGGAGAGTAGCCACGAGTCTCAGACAACCTGCATATTTGGGGAAAGGAAATGTGTAAGTGGGTTTAGGGTTAAGAAGAGACCTGGAGAGTCAATCAGACTCAGTATCTTAATCAATCCTAGACTGGGAGGTCACGCAACCCTTAGGAGAGAAGGGGGGTCTGCATCAGTTGTGTTGCCTTCTATTTTACCAGGAGGGTCGATAGTTTTAGAGGATTTTTTGGAAACCCGAACATACATGAACCCTGAGTCAATAAACTCAGATAGTATAGGAGAGAAGTAACCAACAAATGGCTTTGTTTCTATTGGTAGGAACATGAGAGGATTGAGTAGAGAAGATAACTCGAGGATCTATCGGAAGTATATTAAGAAAAGGTTAGGGAAGAGACCAATGATCCATTAGGAGGGAATGTTGAGGTCATGGAATCGCACAAAAACAAAGATCGAAACTTGGCTAAGAACTAAGGAGCTAGAGTTTGCACAAAAGGACAATAGAAACTGTAATATACCAGATATAAAATGTATGCAGAACAAAAATAAAATGCTAGAAATGGTAGAATAACAACAATATAACCAGAACATTCACCACAATAGCACTGGAATGATAAGAGAATAATAACAGAAATAACACTTTGAATCTGAAAGCAATGTTCACGGGCCTCTTTGAGGGGGAAACCTCCAGTTGAGAAAATCTCTATTACAATAATATCCAATCTAGGGTTCTCATACCCTCAACTCCTATTTATACTAAAAAGAAGAATCTAGAGGAAGATCCTTCTAGAAGTGGAAGCTTCTATTAGGTATTCTTACATCTGCCTTATTCTATTTTATTGAAAGGCCTTATTCTTATTGACCTTTATTACATTTGAATATATTGTTCTACCTATGTGTAGGTTAGGACCCTAACATGTCCACCCCATTAAAATAAACCTTGTCCTCATGGCTTGAGATGAGGAAATTGTTGCAGAATGGTAGTTGGTTCCCAAGTGGCATCTGCTAGAGTTGTATCTTTCCACTGGACTAGCACTTCCTTGATGGTTCTCTGACGTAGGCGATGCTCACGCTGGTCCAAAACTACTTCTGGTTGTAGCCAAATGGATCCTTCTTCAACTAACTCTGGAAGGTTGGTTTGAATTTGGCACTTAGCTCCAATCACCTTCCTTAAGCATGAAACATGAAAAATAGGATGTAGCTTTGAATGTCTGGGAAAAGCTAACTGATAGGCTACTTGTCCCACACGCTTGAGAATGGTATAAGAACCATAAAATTTGGGCGCTAGCTTCTGACAATGCTCATCCTTGAGGGAAGTTTTCTTGTAAAGTTGTAGTCGAAGAAACACATGATCCCCTTCTGCAAATTGTCATTCAGAGTGACCTTGATCTGCTTGTTACTTCATGCGATTATGTGCCATGACCAAATTCTCTTTGAGTGTACCCACAATAGCCTCTCGAGCTGTAAGTGTTAGGTCAACTGCCTAGACCTTCAAGGCACCTGGTAAGTATGAGAGAACTGAAGGTGGCTTCTGTCCATATACTGCTTCAAAACGAGTCATGTGTGTAGTTGTATGGTATGAAGTGGTATACCACCATTCAGTTAGGGGTAACCATTGAGCCCACTGATTTTGATTTTTCAAGGAAAAACACCTCAAATATGTTCCCAATCACTTGTTGACAACATCCATTTGGCCATCAGTCTGGGGATGATAAGTTGTGCTGCGATGTAATTCAGTGCCTTGTATCTTGAACAGTTCTTGCCAAAAATTTCTTGTGAAAGTTGGGTCGTGATAAGAAACAATAGAGTGTGGCATGCCATGAAGCTTGAAGACCTAATCCATGAAAGTTTGAGCTACCGTGAATTTTGTAAATGGGTGTTTAAGGGCGCATAAATGAGCATACTTGGAAAGGCGATCAACAACCACCATGATGACTGATTTATTTCCCGATTTGGGTAAGCCGGTAATAAAATCCATAGAGATATCCTTCCAAATAGCAGGTGGAATCGGGAGCAGTTGTAGAGTGCCTGTATATTTCATTGTTTCTCCCTTATTTCATTGACATACATCACATTCAACAACAAAATTACAAATGTCATGTTTCATACCATCCCAGAAAAAGGAACGTTTGACACTGTCATAGGTTTTGGTGAACCCGGAGTGCCCTGTTGTGGGTGAGGCATGAAGCTCAGAAAGTACCATGGAGTTAATATTTGATTGTTTACTTAAATACAAATGGCCTTTGTATCAAATTTCATCATGCAGCCAAGAGTACCCCAGGGAAGCTAGAGCATTGGATTGCAATTGTTGGATTAGCTGCAAACTTTTGGGATCTTGTAGCCATTATTGGCGAACGCCTTGGAGCCAATCTGGGACAATGAATGAAAGAGAAAAAAGGGATCCTTCAACTTCATATTTGTTGGAAAGTGCATCCACAACCACATTGTATTTTCCTTTCTTGTAAATGATCTCATAATCATATCCAAAGAGCATAGTCACCCATTTTTATTTTTATGGGGAGGAAATGCATTGTTCCAAAAAATACTTGAGGCTTTGATGGTCTGTCTTAATTTGGAAATGTTTCCCCAATAGATATGGGTGCCACAGATCAACAACATGCAGAATAGCCAACATTTCCTTTTCATAGATGGATTTTCCCGTATTTATTTCAGATAGTTGCTTGTTGGTAAAGGCCAAAGCTCGACCCGCTTGCATAAGGACAACAAGAATTCCTTTCCCTGAGGCATCACATTCCAACACAAAGGTATTTGTGAAATTGGGAAGGGAGGGGACTGGAGTGGTGCACATGGCCATCTTCAAGGTTTGAAAATTTTGAGCAGCGGTTGGAGTCCAAGTGAAAGAGTTATTTTTGAGGTGAGCAGTGAGAGGTGTTGCAATATTCCCATAATTCTTAACAAACTTGCGATAATACCCTCTTAAGCCCAGAAATCCACGCAAGCTCTTAAGATTCTTTGGGTGAGGCCAGTCTTGCATAGCTTCAATCTTTTTAGGATCCACCCTAACGCCATCCTTGCCAACCAGATGACCCAAGTATTCTACTTCTGAGGTGCCAAAAGCACATTTAGACTGTTTTAGGAAAAGTTGGTGCTGAGAGAGTATATGGAGAACTCGATCCACATGAGCAAGATAGTTTGTCCAGGTTTTTCTATAGATGAGGATATCATCAAATAAAACTAAGACAAAATGGCGGAGAAAAGGATGGAAGACATGATTCATGAGGCTTTGGAAGGTGGAGGGGGCATTACATAAGACAAAGGACATGACCAAAAACTCATAGTGGCCCTCATGAGTTCTAAAGGAAATCTTGGGAATGTCTTCCTCTTTCATATGTATCTGGTGGTAGCCCGAACAAAGATCTAGTTTAGTGAAGAATTGGGTGTAACTCAATTCATCCATGAGATCATCAATGAAAGGAATGGGGAATTTGTCTTTGATGGTAAGTTTTTTGAGGGCACAGAAGTCATGACACATTCACCAAAAAACTTCTTTATTTAGGACCATGACCACAGGAGAAGAGTAGGGGCTCGTACTAGGGTGGATAATGCCTAGATTAAGTTGTTCCTGGACCATTTTCTCAATTTTATTTTTTTGGGAAAAGGGGTGACGATACGGATGGATATTGGGAGGAAGGCTTCTGGATACAAGGGGAATGGAATGATCATAAACACCACGGGAAGGAGGGGGTCCTTGGGGAGTGGAAAAGACTAATTGATGTTTAGAAAGGATGGCTTGGAGGTCTTGCGGGACTGAGGGTGTTTCTATTGCTTGTATGGCATGGAGTTGGGCGATAACACCAAAATGACCTTTTTTTAGAATATTTTTCATGCAATGGGAACTAATGATCTCAAGTGAACCAGCGGTGATGCCTTGGAACTTATATTGGTGGCCCTCCTAGTTGAATTGCATGGTTAAGTCTTTAAAATCCATGAGAATGGGACCCAGAGTCCTTACCTAGTCTGCACCCAACACAATGTCACAACCTCCCATGTGGATAGAAAAAATATGGGATTTCAGGTGGTAGTCACCAATTTGGAGATGCACATTTTCACAACGCCCTCCACATTTCATGGAACCACCATTGGCAATCATGATTTGGAAATTATTGACGACATATATGTAGCAATGAGTTTCTTGGGCAATGCGGCGATGAATAAAATTATTGGTGCTTCCACTATCAACCAGAATAATGACCTTCCGATGCTTGATGTAACCGATTAGATTGGGGGTTTGGGGAGCGGAGAATCCAGTGAGAGAATTGAGGGAAATGACCGGTTCTACTTCGGGAGGGTCTGAGGGAGGGGTTATGTTAGTGGATTCAGGTGACCCGGACACAAGGGGAGTTTCTACATCATCTTTCGAAATATCCTCAGAGATGGCCATAAAAAGATTTTTTTCTTTACACTTGTGGCCCGGGAAATATTTTTCATCACAGTTATAACAAAGGCCTTTGAGTTGGTGTTTAGCCATTTTAGCCCTGGTCAATTTTTGGATCTTTAGTGCAGCAGAGGGAGTAGTGGGATTTACTAGTTTAGGGTGAGGGATAAAAGAGGGTTTTCATTTTTGAGAGGATACCACCTGTTGCGCTTGTCTATCTCTTTTAGTAGCCTCCACCCAAATCTGAGTCTGAGCCATGAGGACATGGGCCCAAATCTCATCCTTGAGGCCACTGATAAAACACTCTCAAAAAAAGGCATCAGATATGCCCTCTATTCTAAAATCTAGGCGCTCAAAGGTAGCTATAAAGTCTTCCACTATTCCTAATTGTTTCAACTTTGTCAAACAACCCAAATGGTTGGTGTCAGTGTTAAAGCATTCATAAAGCTCTACCACAAAGTGTGTCCAAGCAATATATCCTTGACGAGAAGTTTTCTCCATTACCACCATTGCCACCGTTCTTTATCTAGATGGAGAACACCATACCTGGGTTTGGCCAAGTCATCTGTAATTTCATATAAAGAGAAATAATGTTCCATTTGGGTTACACAACCAGTGGGGTCCGAGCCATCATATTTGGTCACATCCGCCCGCGGAAGGCAAGGTCACAT
>JZKD02S1601407.1:704405-744875 GCA_000966675.3 Picea glauca
CTATTAGGTCTTCTTACATCCGCCTTATTCTATTTTATTGAAAGGCCTTATTAATATTGACCTTTATTACATATGAATATATTGTTCTACCTATGTGCGGGTTAGGACCCTAACAGAAACCCTAGACTAACACCTCGCAAATATCTTAAGAAATACATGTTTACTAATTTACACAAAGTCATTTTTTGTGATTTTCCACATCTATTACAGGAGTGGATACTAAGGTTGAAGGACAACCACATAATGAACCGGATTCGACAACTCGAGTGGACCCCAGTACAGATTGAGCAGCTTTAGCAGGTGAACAAGAAGTTCACCCGCATAATAGAATTTTGGTTGGAAAGTATTGTGGTAGGTTTTATCATAGAGTTTGCAGTAGACACAACGAATCCATAAAACGCAGTAGAGCAAAAGTTTCTACGGGGACCTTGAGGAAGGTACATTCGATCACTCTATACTTCAATTAAAATATTGTTATATAACAAAGGTGTAATGACAATGGAATCAGACACCTAAATTTCCCTGTGTGCGTGGGGGAAGGGGGGAAGCACTAACAGAAAGAGGATAAATGGAAAGAAGGAAGAACCCTTGGACCTAATCATGATGGATGACAACCATATTAAGGAGATCATGGCGACAGTTGGAAAGACGTGTAGTGGAGTACCCTACCAACACAAGGTGAATCCCAAGAAGAGAATCATATCCACAAGGGAAGGCTTGGTGAGTGATGAGAAAGTGGTAGAGGATCTCTGGGCTATGGAGCAGATTGAGGAAATCCTACGTGAAACGTATGAGAGGAAGATGAGAGGTCCAAGAATAGGAAGAGAAGGCAACAATCCTATCCATATTAATGTCAGTGTGGAACCCATAAATCCATGTCTGACTAATAAACCAAATAGAACACCATCGTTTAGACAAATGAAGTTCAAAAGAAGTCAGACAGTAGGAAGTACATCTACACAAGCAACATCAACTAGAGGAGTCAGTTCATGAAACACTAGTCAGGTATCTACACCACGCGGGGGTAGTAGTTCAACATTCAAAATGACAGGGCATGATCCCACCATCAGGTTACCCGAATTTCGAGGAGAAGCAGCAGAAGACCCTGAGAAAAATTTGTTCATTTGTACAAATATTTGGAAATAAAAACAGATCGTTGATGAAGATACCAAACTTGTGCAACTAGCTATTACGCTAAGAGACCGCACACTAGACTGGTACATGATTTTAGACGCAAACAGTTCCCCTAGGACGACAAGGACACTGGAATACATTAAGAAGCTACTGATAAATGTGTTCCAGAAGCTGAGCTCAAATAATCAGTACATGAATGAGATGATCGAAATAAGAGAGAAACCAGGAGAATTCGTATCAGAGATTGATCAGAGATTCAAGTGACTGAAGGTAAAGTTAAAGTATCTCATGACCAAGATGAAACATAGACACTTATTTGTCAATTTTGTTACCACACTTAAAATACCCTTTGCAAAAATAGAAGTTCCAAACGTAGGAAAAATCTCTGCAGGCAGCCTTACAGCTGGAAGAAAATCAGTATTAACAGACAAACCCAACTATTGAAGAATTGAAGGAGGACCTGAAGAAATTAACGTTTCAGTTGAACCAAAATAAGAACAAGGATAAACGAGAAGCATTTTGGTGTACCACATGCAAGACGGAAGGACACCACAAGAACGAATGCCCAACATTCACGCATTATATGGCAACATGAATGCCAAATCCGCTACCAACAAGAGGACTATGGTGAAAAATATACAAGAAAATGGGTCAAGACCCTTATCACTGCATGATGATGCAGAAATACCAGACAGTGTTGAAGAGATCATATTGCACCTTTTGCAAGCCAGTGGGCCACAATGACAAAGATTGCAGAACTATGGAGTTGATGCAGGAAAGGACATCGGACAAATATAGAGTGGAGGGAGAAATGATGACAGGGCAAGCCGCACAACATTTTAACCCAACTCCAACTCCATACAACACTACATAGCAGCAGTATAATACTACTAAGCAACCATACAATAACATGCAGCCGCAATACAAAACAACACAGCCTCAGTACAATACCATGCAATATAATTAGGCACCTCTGTATAATGCACCGAGAGGAGATCGAGTAGGATATAGAGGTGGAGGATGAGAAAGAGGAGGTTTCAGACAAGGTAGAGGACTAGTGGTGTGTCACAATTGTCAACAACCAGGACATTATGCAAGGGAATGTCCATTTCCACCATAAACTTGTATGTATTGTCGTGCATCGGACCACAATACAAAATAATTTCCGACACTACTAATGAAGATTCAGGAAAAGAGGAATCAGAACAACCAGAATGTTCAGTGGACTTCCGTCGAAGCAAGGGATGAAGGACGAAACATAAATATAGTTACTCGTGGAGGAGATAAAATAGGGGATGACACTTTTCGACAAGCGCTAACACAAAATCAGTGGGTGAAAAAAAATGCCAAACCAAGGAAGTCATTTGATGCGCAGAAGGAAAATGAGATATTTAAGCAAGCCCGACAATAATTTCAGAAGGAATATATTGTGACGACTTCAACTCCGCAACAAAGCAAGGAAGCACCCAAATACGAAATGCCTCCACTATTAGACCATAGTAGTGAAATACATTCCATGGGCCAAGTACAATCAAAGGATTTTTGCAATCATGTGTAAAGGTATTAAGTGATCCATCATCTGTGAAAATCTTGCAAAACATACTAGAAAAATGTAGCTTCGATATGGAAGAAAAGCTAGAACCAAAAAATGTCAATCAGCTACATACAAGAATAATAACAAGTAGGGAATTTAGAATGAATGCCAACATTGGAGATTTCAATATGGGAGACATTATACTAGATCTAGGATCTGAAGTTAATGTACTACCAAAGAAGATATGGAAATGCATGGGAGATCCCACATTAGGATATTCACTTGTTCAACTGAAACTGGTGAACCAACAGAGAGTCCTACCGATAGGTAGACTAAAATGAGTGATAGTAGACTGAGATGGAGTGTGCACTAAAGTATATTTTGAAGTCATTGAAATAGTGGACGTCACAAAACCTTACCTAGCATTGCTTGGTCTGGATTGGGCGTTCAATAACCAAGCCATAATCAACTTAAAGACCAGAAAAATGACATTTGAGTCAGGAGAATATAGGGTCATTGCGCCATTAGACCCATCATAAGGAGAGAGGTTTGTAGAACCTACTTGTATGGACCTAGAGGAAATTATCCAGTTGTACAGAAAAACCACGCGCGATGAGGATTATGTAAATCCAACTATAGATGGGATACTCAGTTGGTGGAGCATCACTTCCTATGCAAGAAATTCAGATATTGGTTTAGAGAACTAGCACCAAAGGCTACATGAAGTATCCATGAAGATGTGTGCACGAATAGACCGTGTCGTAAGATGGGTAGGCACGGAAATCCAAGAACCACCCAGCTTCCATGGAGTAAACGATTTGGAAACATTCATAGCACAGTATGAATATGAAGTATTAGAGAACCAGATATTGTTAGAACTTGATCTATCACTCAAGGCCAAACCTACATGATGGTGGGGCACACACAAAGAGACAATCACAGACCGATACCAATGCAAGCGGTTACTGCACATAAGGTTCAGTGCAGAACAAAAAAACAACAAACAACATAAGTATGATGGACAAAGAGCACCAGTAGAACACTTGGAGGAGTGTAGAATGTTATGGAAAATGACACCTTCAGAGGAATGGCCTCATCACTTCATACACACCCTAGAGGGAATACCAGCCAATTGGTATACATACTAGGAATTACGCAAAGGAACTACAACCTGGGTGACATTGCAACAAAATTTTACAGTCACTTTCTCATTCGAGCATGAGAACCCCAACATAGATTCTGTAACACCCTGTTTCCCCCAGTCTGTAAATATAAATTTATTGACCAGTAACTATGGAAAACTCAAATTGTGAATGTTTAATTTGGTGGACCTTTGTATAAAGGCCCATGAAAGTAAATCCTGCTATTTTTTTGGATAATGGAAATGTGTTGCATGATTACTGAGAGAGGGGATGTTCTAAGAAAGAAAGGCCACAATTTCTAATGAAAAAGGTGGTGGAGGGAACCCAGAACGGTTGTGATAACCTCCACCGAACCAATATCATACTGGAGTTAATGTTCCTCACGATCAGAACAACCCTCTTCCCAAAATTGAATTCTCATTAGGATGGTAGGTGGGAAGGGCCTCCTCAAGATTTAATGAGGGATGGGGCAGACTTCCCATCAGATGGCTTCCGAACTTGACCATAGACGAAGGGATTCGAGCCACACGCAACCTTGTTGGGGGAGGCGAGAAAGGAGGCATGGCAGACAGAAGGGTAGTCTAGGAGGGACAAGAGCCAGGAGAAGGAGAGTAACCTTCATCCTCATCTATTCCTATATTGGGAGAAGGAGAGTAACCTTCGTCCCTAACTTTCGTTGAGCTGGAAGTAAGAGATTTAATCTCAAAGCATCGTGGCCTAATCTCAGGGGGTGGCCAGTGATAAATCTGTTGGAAGTGATTGAGCCTATGGTTGGGTGGAATCAATCACCCCTCTTAGTAGTCATGTCACGACAGGTGTTTCTGATAAGTGTTTTATGTCTTGTATTTTGAATTGAATATCATGGATGCATGCTCATGTTTATACGCTCATAAATGGTTTTTGTATAGAAGTGATTGCCTTGTGTTTTGATTGGAAATAATGGATGCACACTTATACGTATATGTCCATAATCATTTTATGCATAGAATGAATAAGTTCAGAATAAGAGCCCGTTCCCTTGAGAGTTGTTCCATCTACTTGTTTTCGCGTTATGTTCTAGTTTAATTTCCCGAAGGCACCTTCCTGGGGAGTTTACTCACATTCCAGATTCAAAGTGAGTTCCTTGAAATGGATACCATTACAGTAAATCCATGAGTTTACTCTACCCCTGTTCCAGAGTTCATAACCTGACGAATTAGGAAGGCACTTCATTCAGGTCACCAAGCCTAGGGACAATTACCCAAGAACCCTTTGAAGGATCATGCGATCTGGGTCTGGAAACTCGGTGCTCAAAAGGAGTTATCTATCGAAAGTTTCAAATTCATGGGAAATTGAATTCCCGAGAATGTAAATATCGTCACCTAAGTTCAAAAGAGATAGCAAATCCAATTTGCAAAAGGGAGGGCCCTCTCGTTTGCTAGACGAACAGACGAGATCCGTTTCAGGAGTATCCTAGAGCCATAGGGACCCATAGATCTAGAGGAGAAGCGTAGACGTTAATTCCTCGACTCCCTCAGTCTTTGCAAGTAGCGATGGAACCAGGGCCATTGATCTAAGTTAGATCTGAACCGTTGATTATTTTTATAAAATCGGGGATCGCGAGTTAGGAGAACAAGGTTTTTCCTTGGGTCTCAAATCCCCAATGAGTTGGAAGTTGGTTGAATCCTAACCATCCATTGTGGAGGACACATGGCAGAGATCCAGGAGCCACCGGGGTTTTTTTCATAGGTGGTGGTCACACGAAGAAAGGATATGAGAGGAGCTGAGGGCTTGTTAAGCCCCTTTCAGAATTTGGGAATTGGAGAGTTAGGAATGGTTCATACGTCGAAGTCCTGAGGTCACGAAACGCGACGAGATCTGGTAGCTCCATTTGGCGTTAGCACATGGTCATGAAGGTGGTCGCATGGAGTAGGGAAAAAGGGGAGCCAAAGAGCTCGTTAACCCCATTTCAGGTTTCGACATTTCAAAAGACAGGGAGCTGGGGAGAGCTCACACAAAGGAATCTCGAAACGCAATAACCAAAAGTGTTGTTTGGTAAGGCCTGTGGTCATAACCAATTATCACATGGAGTAGGATAAGGGAATAACTAGCTTGCGCTAGGACCCGTAGGAATTCAGGGATTCTGTCCCTCAAAAAAAGGGTGAAAATTTTATTTTTCCATAGTGGGTGTGTGACAAAATGGTATCAGATCCAGGTTACAACACTTGGCCTGCTTAGGCTCATGGATGAGTCGCTTAAATAACTCTATATGGGTACCTTCCAAGGAGTACCCTACCTTACCTCTTTCTCAAAGAGGACTTATTTAAAACTATTATTAAGGAAAGGAATGAAACTTTCTACTATGTGTGTACATTAAGAAGTTTTAAACCATGTATCGTTCAAGGATTAATAAACTGTTAGCTAACTATATGTGTTTTTTGCAACACTTGAAAAGTCAGTGAATCACAAGAAGACTCCAATACTAAAGGATGATGATGTGCCATGAAGTGGGGGATGGCTCCCACAATAGAAACGAGAAATCTAATGAAAGGAGGGCGGTGGAAACCCCTCTAGATCTGACTAAAACTGTAAAAATCCTCAGGGACGAGCTACAGAGTTTCAAGGCTGACAATGAGAGATTGATAAAGGAGCAAGAGAAATAAACAAAAAATAATGTGGTATTTCTACAGAGCTTGTCCGATATACAGAGGAAACTTCAATACAAACCCACAACTAGTCATGTGGACCAACGACACATGAAGAGAGGTCAGAGTCCACCTGAGACCCGAAAGAGCATCTCCATAAGTGACCCCACTGGGAGAAGTACCGCAAAGAAGGTCCAACCTGGAGGCCAAGGACACTCATTGGGAGAGTCCTCTATAAAGGAAGTTGATAACTCTGAAGGGTCTTCTAGTAGTAGGGCCAACTTGAATTCTCAGAAGAAAGGAAAGAAACAGAAGCGTTCCAAAACTAGTAGACCTGAAGAGTTCAAGAAAGACAAACCACCCTCTTTCGATGGAGAGATAAATAAGGGAGAAGAGACGGAAGCTTGGCTACTTGGTTTAAAGAAGTATTTCAGGGTCCACGACTACTCTAAAAACTTGAAGGCTTGAATAACCATCTTCAACATGAATGGAAAGGCTTCCATATGGTGGGAAGTCCTGAGGAATGTGAAAGGAGTCCATGAGAGGGACTTGTCATGGAAACAGTTCGAGAAATAATTTAGAAAGCAGTATCTGTCAGAAAAAATACATGGATGGGAAAACCAAGGAATTCTATGAACTTTGGCTAGGACAACTCACCATAGAGGAATTTGTTAATAAATTCCTTGAACTACTGAGGTATGTACCCTACATAAAATATGAAAAAAAAAAATGCAGCGGTTCATTAGTGGGTTACCTCAGGCCTACCGGGACAAGATTGAGTTCGACGAACCAAGGACCTTAGAAGAGTCCATCCGGAAGGCGAGGTATTGTTAAGAACAAATGGGGAGAAAGACAAGACCCCACGAGGACTGGAAGAAAAAGAATAGTCCAGGATTCTAGAAGAAAAGGTTTAACTCCTCAAGAGTTAAGAACTATGGAAAAGATTATAGGGGAAGCCTTCCAGCTTGAAGTGTATAGCAGCAAAATTTCCCCTCTCAAAGTGGAAATAAACCTTTTCAGACAGCCCCAACAAAGACCGATAACCTAAAGAAGGAACCCTTAAAATGTTGGGGTTGTGGAGAATATCATAGATTGAGGGACTTCCCACATAGACAACAAAATAGTAAGGGGATATACAATATGAAAGAAGCTACCACTGTCAATGATGTGGCTAGGAACATGCCATGAATCTATGCATCCCTGGACAATAATCAAGCCGACCATCAAGATTTAGTAGTGGAGTTGGAAGGTATGATCGCCAACCATCCAATTTCTATTTTAATTGACCCAGGTTCTAATTTGAGTTACGTAGCCCCTCGGACTGTCGATAAGTGTAAACTACAACCAACCAGACATGTTAAACCATTGCTGGTAAAACTAGCCACTGGGACCAAAAGAAAGGTGGCAGAGGCTATACCAGTCTGTCAATTCTTCATGGGTGGATTACCCACCCAAGAGACCCTTAATATACTTCCCTTGGGATCTTATGACTTGTTGATTGGTATGGACTGGTTGACTGCTCATAAAACTAAAATGGACTATTACCATAAAACTTTAGAATGTGTAAATGAAGATGGGAGAAAGATGGTCCTCCAAGGGATTTAGAAGCCTGTCTCAGTGAGACAAACATCGACCCTTCAAAAGAAGAAGTATTGCAGAAAAGGGTGTTCCCTATATGCAATACAGATGTTGGACTCCATTGAAAATGACAAACTAAACCTAGAGGACCACCCCATATTAAGAGAATACAAGGATGTGTTCCCAGAAGAAGTACCCGGTCTACCACTGAGAAGGGATATTGACTTCTCAATAGAACCTACACTGGGATCGGTACCAACATCTAGAACTCCATACAGAATGAGAACAATGAGCACGCTAAATCTTGTTTAACTCAATCTACAACTAAAAGAGATGATGGACAAAGGCTACATCTAACCCAATGTATCTTTGTGGGGAGTGCCTGTCTTGTTTGTGAAAAATAAAGATGGCACACTCCGACTGTGCATAGATTATAGACAACTCAATAAGGAAAACATAAAGAACAAGTACCCCTTACCAAGAATCAATGAATTGTTCAACCAATTGGGAGGTGCATCCATCTTCTCAAAGATCAACCTAAGATCTAGCTACCATCAAGTCCAGATTAAGGATGAATATATCCACAAAATAGCTTTCAGAATGAGGTATGGTCACTACGAATTTGCAGTGGTGCCATTTGGGTTAACCAATGCCCCTGCCACTTTTATGTGCTTGATGAATGATGTACTCAACAAATTTCTAGACATATTTGTATTGGTTTTCATTGATTATATTCTAATCTACTCCAAGAACAGGGAGGAGCACAAAGAACATATTAGACTCGTACTTCAAGTACTGAGGGAGCATCAGCTCTACGCTAAGTTTAGCAAGTGTAATTTCTTTCAGAAGCAAGTCCACTACTTAGGCCATGTCATATCTAAGGAAGGGGTGACAGTAGACCTTGACAAGATCAGATCCATTATGGAATGGCCTACCCTGAAAGATGTATCTGATATTAGGTCCTTTATGGGCTTAGCAGGATACTATAGAAGATTAATAAAAGGGTTTTCCAAGATTGACTGGCCAATCACTACCCTTCAAAAGAAGGGTGCTAAATTCATTTGGACATCAAAATGTGAAGAAATATTTCAAGGACTAAAACACCTCTTGACTCATGCACCTGTGCTAAAGATTGCGGACCTTGATGATGATTTCCTGGTGTGTATAGATGCCTGTAGGGAAGGACTCAGAGGAGTCCTTATGCAAGAAGGACATGTAATATGATATAAATCCCGAAAATCAAATGATCCTGAGATCAATTATGTGACCCATGACCTAGAGCTAGCCGCCATAGTACACGCCTTGAAAATGTGGAGACACTACCTCCTGGGTAGAAGATTTGTGCTTATGACAGATTATTGTGGATTGAGACACCTATTTGATCAACCAAAACTCAATTCCAGGCAAGTGAGGTGGATGTCTCTCCTAAGTGAATTTGATTTTGAAATCAAACATATAAAAGGAAAGGAAAATAGGGTGGTTGATGCCCTTAGCATAAGTATAAAAACGATTCATCTATCAGCCATAAGCACCTATGAAACAGATGTCAGGGAAAGAATCAGAAATGCACAAGAGACAAATGCATTCTTTAAGATTGTGACGTCATACCTAAGGAAAGACCCTATAGGGATGAAGTATGAAGGCTACCAAATGCTCGAGGAAGGGCTCCTGACTTACAGAAACAAATTATATATTCCAAACTGTGACAACTTGAAGAGGTTCATAATGGATGAACTGCATAAGAGACCATATATCAGTCACCTGAGATATCAGAAGATGATCACGGCCACTAGGAAACAATTCTATTGGCCAGGGTTAAAGAAATACATAGCTAACTACTTATCTAAGTGCCTGGAATGCCAGCAAGTTAAGGTAGAGCACCGACATCTAGCTGAATTGTTACATCCCCTACCGATTCCAAAATGGAAATGGGAAAACATCTCCATGGATTTCATCACCAAATTACCAAAGTTGACCAAGGAAAATGATGCCATTATGGCCATGGTAAAGAAACTGAGTAAGTCTACCCATTTCATCCTTGTTAAGTCAACTTGTAAGGAAATAGATATTGCCAACATCTTCATGAAATAAATATTCAGACTGCATGGCATGCCCAAGGAAATTGTATCTAACAGAGATACCAAATTCACTTCAAACTTTTGGAAATCCCTAATGGTCAATTTTGAGACTAAATTGTTGTTCAGCACAGCCTATCACCCTCAACTGATGGACAAGCAGAAAGAGTAAACCAAATAGTGGAGGACATGCTAAGAGTGCACGTAATGCATCAGCCTAAGAAGTGGGAAGACTACCTACCATTGGTAGAGTTTGCCTACAACAACGGTTATTAGGAATCCTTAAAGACGATCCCCTTTGAAGCCCTATATGGTAGACGGTGCAAGATCCCAATCAGTTACAGTAATCGAGTGGACATAATTACAATTGGACCCAACATGCTGAAAGAAATGGAACAGTAAGTAGTGCAGATAAGGAAAAATATGAAAATTGCTTAGGACCGACAGAAAGAGAACCCACAGAGAATTCAAAGCCAGAGACCATGTTTATCTCAGAGTTAGACCCTAGAAGAGTTCCCTGAGTATGGGATCTAGTGCCAAGTTGGCACCTCGGTATTGTGGACCCTTTGAAGTCCTATATAAAGTGGGACCTGTAGCCTATAGGCTAGCGCTTCCTCCCACTATAAAGGCACATAATGTTTTTCACGTTTCATTATTGAAGAAATATGTACATGATGTTAATCATATAATTGATTGTTTTTTGATCCAAGTGGAACCAGAGGGAGAATTCCTTCTAGAACCCCAGTGCATACAAGATAGGAAGTAAACAACACTCAGGAACCGAACCATTGCACAGGTCAAGGTGAAATGGAAACACTTTGGCCCAGATGAGGCTACATGTGAAATGGAAGATGCCATGAGGCAGGCATTTCTGATTTTGTTTACTCTGTTACATACATATCGTATTGGTACATAGAACATCAAGGATGATGATTCCATTAAGGGGGAGGATAATTGTAACACCATGTTTCCCCCAATCTGTAAATATAACTTTATTGACCAGGAACTATGGCAAACTCAAATTGTGAATGTTTAATTTGGTGGACCTTTGTATAAAGGCCCATGAAAGTAAATCCTGTTATTTTGTTGGATAATGGAAAAATGTTGCATGACTGCTGAGAGAGGGGATGTGCTAAGAAATAAAGGCCACAATTTCTAATGAAAAAGGTGGTGGATGGAACCCAGAACGGTTGCGATAAACTCCACCAAACCAGTATCATACTGGAGTTAATGTTTCTCAAGATTAGAACAACCCTCTACCCAGAATTGAATTCTCATCGAGATGGTAGGTGGGAAGAGCCTCCTCAAGAGTTAATGAGGGATGGGGTGAACTACCCATTAGATGGCTTCCATACCTGACCACAGACAAGGGGATTCAAGCCACATGCAACCTTGTCAGGGGAGGCAATAAAGGAGGCATGGTGGAAAGAAGGGCAGTCGAGGAGGGACGAGAGCCAAGAGAAGGAGAGTAACCTTAATCCTCATATATTCCTGTATTGGGAGAAGGAGAGTAACCTTCATCCCTAACTTCCATTGAGCTAGAAGTAAGAGATTTAATCTTAAAGCATCATGGCCCAAACTCGGGGAGTGGCTAGTGATAAATCCGTTGGGAGTGACTAAGCCTATGAATGGGTGGAAATGAGCACCCCTCTCAGTAGTCACGTCATGTCAGGTGTTTTTGATAAGTGTTTTATGTCTTGTATTTTGAATTGAATATCATGGATGCATGCTCATGTTTATACGCTCATAAATGGTTTCTGTATAGAAGTGATTGCCTTGTGTTTTGATTTGAAATAATGGATGCACGCTTATACTTATATGTCCATAATCGGTTTATGTATAGAATGAATAAGTTCATAATAAGAGCCCGTTCCCTTGAGAGTTGTTCCATCTACTTGTTTTTGTGTTATGTTCTAGTTTAATTTCCCAAAGGCACCTTCCTGGGGAGTTTCCTCACATTCCAGAGTCAGAGTGAGTTCCTTGAAATGGCTACTGTTACAGTAAACCCATGAGTTTACTCTACCCATGTTCCAAAGTTCATAGCCCGACGAATTAGGAAGGCACTTCATTCAGGTCACCAAGCCTAGGGATAATTACCCAAGAATCCTTTGAAGGATCATGAGATCCGGGTCTGGAAACACAGTGCCCAAAACGAATTATCTCTCGAAAGTTTCGAAGACATGGGAAATTGAAGTCCCGAGAATTTAAATCTCAACACTTAAGTTCAGAATGGATAGTGAATCCAATTAGCAAAAGGGTGGGTCCTCTCATTTGCTAAACGAACGGATGAGATCCGTTTCGGGAGTATCCTAGACCCGTCAGGACTCGTGTATCTAGAGGAGAAGCATAGACATTAACGCCTCAACTCCATTAGTCTTTGCAAGTAGCGATGGAACCAGGGCCATCAATCTAAGTTAGATTTGAACTGTTGGTTCTTTTCAAGAAATCAAGGATTGCAAGTTGGGAGAACAAGGATCTGCCTTGGGTCTCAAATCCTTGATGAGGTAGAAGCTAGTTGAATCCTAACCATCCATTGTGGAGGACACTTGGCAGAGATCCAGGAGCCACCGGGGTTTTGGCTACCGGGAAAATGGGAGTGAAGACCCTGCCAGAATCTCGAAAGGTAGAATGTCAAGATTTGATCCATTTCATTGATCAAGTTGAATATTTGGACCATATATGGGTCATCGGATATTCAACAATTGGGAGTCGGGAGAATAGAGGTGATTCACATCAGGAATTCTCGATATGTGAAATCCCAACGCACTCGGAAGGTCTAGCCCCATGACATAGCTAGAGGTTATATGGCTGAGGTAAAGGGAGGAACTAGCCCAAGCTAATCCCTTGTCGCAGGTTCAGAACTCGGGATTTTGAAGAACAAGGGGTCGACTCTTCAAATCGTCGATCCACAAAACACAACGCGCCTTCAGGCTTAGCCGGTGGTCACAGGTGGTGATCACGCGGAGAAAGGATACGAAAGGAGATGAGGGCTCGTTGAGCCCCTTTCAGAGTTCGGGAGTTGAAGAGTCAGTTTCATACGTTGAAGTCCCGAGGTAACGAAACATGACGAGCTCCAGTAGCACCATTTTTCATTAGCACATGGTCACAAAGGTGGTCTCATGGAGTAGGGAAAAAGGGAAGCCAAAGAGATCGTTAACCCCATTTCAGGTTTCATCATTTTAAAGGACAGGGAACCAGGGAGAGCTTGCACAAAGGAATACTGAAATGTGACAGCTGGAAGCATCGTTTCGTAAGGCCTGTGGTCATAACCAATGATCACATGGAGGAGGATAAAGAAAGAGCTAGCCTGTGCTAGGCCCTATATGAATTTGGGGATTCTTTCCCTTGGAAAAAGAGAAAAAAAATTATTTTGCCATAGTAGGTGTGTGACATATGTTGCGTTGAAGCCGATAAGAGGAGTGATATTCATCAAAGAGCCAGAAGCTAAAATCATCACCAAAGAACAAAAATGGAACAAAAAAATAGTCAAGGAATTTTTGTCATGATACCATGTGCAAGAGGAAGCACCGGATGAAGATGATTTACGCGATATTCAGATTGAAGAAGAAGAAGGAGAAAGAGAGGTGGAAGGCCCACCCATGGAGTCAAAATGCATTTCCACACCGATTAAATTAAATAAAGTGAACATTTGGACAGTCGAGCATCCCAAAATGGCCAACATTTGAGATTAATGGGATGAACAAATAATGGAAAGCATAATAGAGCTATTGCGCAAATACATCGACTTGTTCCCCACAACATTTATAGAGATGAAGGGTATAGCAGGAGAGATAGGAGAGATGAAGATACCACTCAAACCAAAAGCAAGATCGATCATACAACAACCATATAGATTGAACCCCGTATATAAGCATAAATTAAAGGCTTATATTGACAGGATGCTAGAAGCCGACATCATAGAACCAGTCGAAGAATCAGAATGGATAAGCATGATGGTAGTACTGGACAAGGAACAAGGAAGGATCAGGATATGCATTGACTTGCAGAGGTTGAATGATGCATGCCTACATGACCCATTCCCTACACCCTTCACATATGAAGGGTTAGAGAATGTAGGAGGACATGAAGCCTACTCATTCACTGATGGATTATCAGGCTACGATCAGATGAAGATAGCACAAGAAGACAGATACAATACCACATTTGTGAAATAATGGGGATCATATCATTACACAGTTATGTTGTTTGGACTGAATAATGCACCAGAAATATTTTCCAGATTAGTCATTGTTGCGTTTAAGGAATTCATCCACTAGTTTCTTGAAGTATACCTGGATGATTGGATAGTCTACTGTTTGTTGAAAAATCATGTAGGAGTCTTAAGGATAATGTTGGAAAGATGCAAGCAATGTCAAATATAACTAAATATGAATAAATTCATATTCATAACATCGTTCGAGATACTATTGGACCATATAGTATGCAAACAGGGTATATTAGTAGATCCTACAAAGATCACAGTCATTGTTAACTTACCACCACCAAAAACATTATGTCAGCTAAGAGCGATGTTTGGACACACAGGTTACTACAGGAAATTTATCAAAGGTTATGCATAGATAACTGCACCAATGGAAAAGTTGCTAAGAAAGGATACAAAGTTTCAGTGGAACAATGAGTGCCAACATGGTCTGGATACCCTAAACGAAAATATGGTCACTACACCGATATTAGTCTTTCTATATTGGGAGAAGACATTCCACGTACATGTAGACACATCGAACACAGTACTTGGAGCTATCTTGGTGCAGCCAGGAGCAGGGGACTTGGATCACCCAATAGCATTTGTGAGTAGAAATCTATTCGACTCAAAGCAAAACTATAACACGACAGAAAGAGAAGGCCTATCTATGGTCTATGCACTACAAAAGTTCATACATTACTTATTGGGGAAACACTTTAAGATGTTCACAAATCACTCAACCCTGAAATATCTAGTCAACAAGCAAGTGTTGGGGGGGAGAATCTATCGATGGTTACTACTATTCCAAGAATTTGACTTTGAAGTAATCATCAAACCATGAAAGTTAAATCCAGGACCTCACCACCTATCAAGGGTCACAAACAGAGAATAACCTATGAATTTAGAAGACAACTTTCCATATGCACATCTATTCTCAGTTCAGATCATTGATAAATACTTCGAAGACATCATCCAGTACTTGAGCACAGGTACTGCGCTGCAAGAGTATAATACTGTGAATAAGAAAAACCTGGTAGTCAGTGTTGTCGACTATCAATTGATTGTAGGAAATCTATATAAGATGGGAGTAGAAAGAATCTTGTGAAGATATGTGTTAGAATAGGAAAGACCGAGAATTTTGGCAAAAGCCCATGAAGGAATAGCAGGAGGGAATTATGCAGACAAAGCTACCGCGTAGAAGGTATTGTGCGCAGGACTATTTTGGCCAACGATTCACAGAGACTCGAAGGAGTACTGTAAAAAATGTGATGTCTTTCAAAGGGTAGGCAAACCCAACAGAAGGGATGAGATGACATTATGATCACAAGTAACACTCCAAGCATTTGATAAATGGGCAATAGATTTTGTGGGACCAATCAACCTACTAGCAAAACGAATAGGATCAAGGTACATTATCACTGCAACATAATACCTATCAAAATCGGCGGAAGACGCACCAGTGAAGGAATGCAGTGCAGAAACAACAACGCATTTTTTATTCGACCAAGTGATCACTAGATTTGGGTGCCCGAGAGATTTGATGAGCGACCAAGGCAAGCAATTCATAAATTACACCATCAATGCTATGAGTGAAGAGTTTGAAGTCCATCACTGTTACAAGCAAAAAACTATGGACAAGATTAAACCACAACAGATAGGTATGACTGCAAAAATCAACTCAATTCCAACATAAGCTATATAAACTAATGTGTAATACGAGGAAGAAACCTAGCTCGATCCAATCGTTTGATGTCGTTCCACCGTTGAGCACTTTGACCCAAATATTTACACCTACAATAAGTTCTCAACGAACAAGCGATGCAAGTATATAATGACAATATATAAAATGAGTTATCACATCAGATAGCACAATCCATTAATAAACATTACAAACATGCCCATGGATAATAATCATATATTTGCAAGATATCGACAAGATGGGAAAGGAGTATTTCTATTAATAATTGATCAACAAAAGTATCAACATTATAGACTTTTGTGTCGGCATGGTTCAAAACCAAGAAACCAAGTTTCTTCCAACTGTGTCTTCACCACTTCAATCCTCCACCAAAGGCAAGCTCATAGAAAAGAGATAAAAAGATCCTCTTGACAATAAGGGAATATGTTGGGGGCTGAACATTGTGTTAAAAATTGAGGGATAAAGAGATACAGACTCAATATGAAGTAATTTCTCCAGAGTAACTTTGCTCTCAAATTAGAATGCTTTCTCTCTCTTTTTCCATAGCTTGAAATTGTGCTCTTATAGCATCTAGAATGCAACTGAAGAGCTGTGTCGGAACATTTCCAGTATATGGAAGGCCAAAGATCAGATATCTTTTGTTGTGACATGGAAACCCGACCTCATTTTGTATTTTCTGGTAGAAATACTGATATATGCAACTTGTAGTGGAGCATCAAGCATATACACATCTTGCAAAGTAGTTAGGGAGCATATATGTGGAAAAATATATATTTTTGGCTCTGGATTTATCAAAAAGGGGTTTGATAAGTCTGCATAGGGAAATGGGAAAAGGCCTTCTGTGAAAGATAGAAATGGTGAGGCAAATATTGCTATAACATATGCCCCCTAATGTGTGAGATCAGAGGAGCATCTACAATGGTTGAAATACATTATAAATAACCCAGAAGTGGAGTGGTAGAGAACCAGCTAGATGAACTCAATTGCTCATTACATTATGTACTGACTTTGCATACATGGCTGCCAAAAATACAATGCAGATCCATGTGGAAAATATACCAACAATTTTTCATGGTTATGAGTAGGCAAATATAAATGCGGTTATATGCCAATAACTGTCATAGTCACTAACACGGCCTAGTGAAACCAGTCTCAAAATCAATCTGAAGATATCTGTATACCAAGGAGTACAATCTAATCTCCCATGATCGCTTAAGTCAAATAGGTACTGGCTCGATGAAATGGAAACAACAACTCAGGAAAGATGTGTCTTCAAAGTGATGTATTCAAGTCTTCAATACAATCTGCCAATGGTGCAAGTCTACATCATGTGAATAAATGAGTTGAGTTCGAACACGATGAGACATCCTTTGATTACCGGTCATTGAGGTATACCGTTAACAAACGCGAGACAACCTACCAATGATGAAAGTAGGTATCAAGGCACCGAGTACATCTCTACAAATGTGAATGAAGGAGCTGGTGTTGAACATTTGAGAGATCCATTGATCAGGATACATTGATTTATTCCCATCTATCAAAGGCGAGAGAGCCTACCACTAATGAATGCAAACCTCAAGGTACTTACAAAACTCTAAGTCTCATATCCAGAATACATGAGTTGAAGTCGATGGAAAGAGACCCACTGAAAGGAGAGCATTAAGGCATCTCTCATCAGTCAACATAAGGAGCAAAGTAGGAGCTTCATGAGTTGGTGGAGATCGGAAGAAGAACATGTTCACGAACCAACGAACCTGTGCATATTTTGTGTGTGCCAAATGTAAGTGGTACACGAAAAATACCCTCTGAATAACATCTAGTGATGAAAACTGCTGACAAAGGAGAGGAAACCACCAATAAGGCTAATGGCATCCAAGACATTGCACGAATCCCAAAGTGTGAATAGATGTCTTGCCGTTGAACACAAGGGAAACCACCCAGTCAGCAACCTATGATGAAATGTCGATTGTTGGGTTCAAGGTGACCTACAAATGATGAAAGTACGGACAAAGTGCATAATAAGACCAAAGTATCATGCAGTTCTGAGACAAACTGAGGGTATGGTTGACATGCAAAGTCAATATTTCTGAGGAGTGGTCAACACAAGTTGATAGACTTCCTTTGAACAAGAGCATGAGACATACAGTGGACTCTGGAAGCAAAGACATAATTATTTGACAATTAGATGCAAGAGGCATCCATAATGTTCTCTATAGTGGCTAGAAGATTAACCAGTCGGTAGAGAAAATTATGTAACGAGATCAGCTTCCTAATTCCATGCTAAACCCAAAATTATGATGATGCAAGGACTCAATAACTTTGTGCCATGTTCAAAGGTGACACGAATGTTTCCAATTACAATATAGTACTCCCTTCCCGTCCTTCTTTTTTTTTTTCCATAACAATTGAATTATATGATACAGAGGAGGGAATGAGTGTCGCAAGTAAGAAAAATTGGTTCCAGTAGTGGAACGTACCTATGCTTAATGCAATGAAATGCATGCGAGAGATGGACACTTGGGGTGATGTTCCTTCCAAGGTATAGGGTATCAAATTGAGAAGCATAAGAAAAAGGCTCTGCTTGGTTGAGGATGCAAACTGCTTGGGCCATGGTTCATAACGCAGAGCAAGAACCGGCTAAAGGCTCAACACTGCAAGCAAGCGCATGAGATGAAATCACAATTTAATGCCTAAAAAATGTCCTTTTTTATATCTTGTAGTCTATTTGGTGTAAAAAAGGGGTAAAATTGTGCCAAATAGACGTCTTTTCAAATCCAATTTACGAGTGTGAAGAAGACAAGTTCACTCAGTGATCTTTTCCATTTTTGATAGAGAGTCGGAAAAGAGATTAACTAAGACTCATGATCTTTCAAATCCAATTTTAATGTGTGAAAGGGACAAATCACTCGACGATCTTTTCAATTTTTAGTAACGAGTCGAAAAACAACGTAACTAAGACTCGTGATCTGGGAGTCTACGGGTAATAAGTCCGCATGTACATGAATGAGAAATGAGGCTCATTGTAAAGTCTTGTGTCAAATTCTAATGGACTCCCGGTCCTAAGGAAAATCTCGGTATGGGCGCCAAATGACAAAGAGGTTCTAACTAGGGTACCCATGTTTGGTAAGTCTCTACCATTTATTAACGATGCTATGATAGCAGATGGAGGTTAATGCATCACAATAAATGGTTTCGTACCTAAGGCGTAAAAAGTGGTAATTGAAGGATAATGCAAAACTACACGATGTAGTGAATACCTATCCTATATGCTAGGTTATGAATATACCTACCTGAGGATACGAATGGCCAACCATGACATTGAAATCTGTAAGAAAATTGAGTCGAAACTACAAAAACTAGCTTAAAACCATTTTTGAATTACTCCATTAGACAAAGTAATAGCACAAAACTATATCGAATGGGTAAAAATGTTTTATAAACAGTAATAAAATCACAATTTACTATGTCATTTTCATTTTCACCCAAAATAGTGCAATTTGGACTAACATGCCTCTGGAATTCAAACGACAATCGTGGGAGAAATAGGCAACAAAATCGCAAGCCTTCTGGTCCAGGTAACTCTTCATCCCATCCTCTTCAAATTCCATGGTTTACAATTTTGAATTGGGCTCCATTTTTTTAGTTTTTAAGGGTGCAAATTGTGTTTTTCCGTATACGCGGTTTTCTACTAATATGTCACGTATACGAGCAGATATATTCCCCTGTGTGAACTACAGGGGGCGTATATCAAGCCCTACCCATGATTGTTCTTGGATAAATCGCGTATATGTGCGCAAAAGGGAAAAAAATAAGTTTTTAACTCAAAAATGGATTTGGTTCTTGCAGGATGGTGTTGGAGTGGAGGGAGAGAGAGCATGAGGAGGTAGATGCAGTAGTGGAAAGGGATCCAGTGGCTCAAGTGACATTGAAAATATGTGGTCTATACAAGTTTTGGGCTCTCAAAGGAATGAGGACCCAAGTGAGGTTATTGGAAATGTTGGTGGGCTATTGGGATATATATGGCGAGAGATTTATCCTTGATGGGCAACCATTAAGGATCGAATCAGAGGACATCTACTTCTTGACATGATTTTCACGCCAAGGAGAGGTCATGGACCTTAAGTCACATGGAGCCGGAAGTGGGATGAAGGTCGAAGAATACATCGAGGTCCACTATGTTGCAGGGACTCCCATGGTGGGAAGTCAAATCCCTATCCAGGCTATAGGTAATGTCAGCTTGAATATTATTGTGCTCGTGCTTACTAGGATTATAGGGTCAGCCTCACTGCATCAAGCATCGAGACCACTTATTTTTTACTCACTAGAGTGTGCAAGAACTACCGTGTACGATCGGTGTACCTCACTGCTGACCAATATGAAAGGTCAACTGACAAAGTGCAAGCAGGGGGAAAAGAGAAACTTCGAGTTTTCCTCTATCCTTTGTAGATTTTTTTTCAAGCGGATCCCAAGCCTAGGACGTAGAGTGGAGATCATTCCTAGAGGGCCACACGATCCAACTATGGCACGATGGGTCAAGGAAATGAGACGACAAGGGGGAGGTAGGGTGGTGACACCCTACAACGATGATTTTTTCTTCTGGTGGGGGAGACAAATCATATCTCTGGACGACTATCCCTATGTGGGAATTGATTTCAGAGGTGATACTGATATTCCACTTCCACCAGGAGTCTCCTACGGTGCCATAGGTAAACAATGTTTTTATATATTTCATTTTTGTATTTTTGTATTTTAAAAGAACAAAAATATTTTTTTGATGGTGTTTCAAAATATTAACTCGATACTTGTGTGGTTGCAGACATGGGTCCACAATGGCTAGAGGGATTCCTACGACACAGGAGGAGGCACCAGGCAGATGAATCAGTGGGAGGAGAGGTGGAGAGAGTCTTTCATAACGTCCAGGGAAACCTGTCGCATTTGACGCAGAGGAATCCTATGGTTCAGGTGGATGATCTACCTGAATCCATGCAAAGGCAGGTTGTCGATGTCTGTTATGGTCCTATCCACACATAGGTAGAGTAATATATTCAGATGTAATAAAGTTCAATATTAATAAGGCCTTTCAATAAAATAAAATAAGGCAGATGTAAGAAGACCTAATAGAAGCTTTTTCTTCTAGAAGGATCTTCTTCTAGATGATTCTCTTGATAGACATATTTAGTATAAATAAGGGTCGAGGGTATGAAAACCCTAGCTTGGAGATTATTGTAACAGAGCGTTGCTCGATTAGAGGTTTCCCCTCGAAGAGGCTCGTGAACATTGCTTTCTGAATCAAAGTGTTATTTCTATTGTTGTTCTTATATTATTTATGTGTTATTGTGGAGATTATGTTGGTTATATTATTGTTATTCTACCATTTCTAGCATTTTATTTATGTTCTGCATACTTTTTATATTTGGTATATTACAAGTGGTATCAGAGCACTTTCCTTGGAAGAAATTGTGGGAATTTTTTTTTCAAGGTAGAGACATATTCCAGTGTCTTTAAGTCACAGAGATTTATCGTTACGTGCATAAACCCGCGGTTGAGGGATTCATACACGCAGGAAATATAAATGGTTCTTAAGCGCACATCGGTTGGCCACCCTTGTAACCCCTGTTGGTACCCCTTTGAGTGGTAGCGCATCAAACAACATATGTGTATGAAATCGGCCTAGATTTCTTGAATCCCTATTTAGATAAACCAATCGACCGCCTGACTTCTATAGTGCCACCGAGAACAACACTCGAGAAGATACTCTCTAATACCTAGGTAGTCGGGTAGTACGACTAAGGGTACAGTATATCCTCCTTAGTTAGTGTCCTGATATATTGGGCTGATTACTGTTGTTGGACCCCACACGTATATTAGAGAGCTATAGCACAGGGAAAACCCTGGTCTATAGAACCCTTGAATACCTAACCCTTGGGGGACAGAAACATAAAAAAATTAAAACAAACAAGATCGGTTGCCACACAACTGTGTTTGGGTTACCAAATCACTACACTTTTCTTATTGGTTAATCATTTAGGGATTTCATCGCTGCAGTATTCTTCAGATCAGAGTATAACTCCACTGGTGTAAAAAAAAAAATTCTGGAATTTTTTTCACCATTATTTGAGACCTATTCCATTGGATTCATCTCTTCACCCTTATCACATTCATCCATATCATATTTAGGAAAAAAAATTGAGCCTGCCCACCCCTTTTCAGTTCACCCATCTTCATGGTCCATACCCATAGCCAAGACCTAGAATCTCGCTTCACCACCTTGTAATCTGGTCTCTTCGAGACCCAAAAAGAAGTGAAACAACTCAGTGCCATTGTTGCCTCCATTGATACATCCATCAATAAAACCATAAATACAACCATGCAGTCCTCAATGGAGGAAGTCAAACAAGAACTAGCCACCCATCTTGAATCTGTCTTTGTATCACTCTGCACCAAACTGAAGATCCCTACAGATGACTCCTTCTCTGACGTACCTCCAAAGACTGAAGGTGAACATTCCTCCCATTCCCATACCTTTCAACACCATCACTTTCAACGTGACCTATGCCTTCCATGGGTGGATGTGAACAAATTTGATGTCTAGAACCCCACTGGTTGGGTAACCCAAATGGAACATTATTTCTCTTTATAAGACATTACATATGACTAGGCCAAACTCCGGTATGGTGTTCTCCATCTAGATCAAGAACGTTGGAAATGGCGGTAATGGAGAAAAACTTCTCGTCAAGGGTATATTTTTTGGACCCAATTTGTGACTGAGCTTTATGAACTCTTTGACACTGACACCAACCTTTTGGGCCGTTTGACAAAGTTGAAACAATCAAGAATAGTAGAAGACTTTGTAGTTTCCTTTGAGTACCTAGCTTTTCGAACAGAGGGCATGACTGATGCTTTCTTTCAAGAGTGTTTTATCAGTGGCCTCAAGGATGAGATTCGGGCCCATGTCCTCATGGCTTGACCTTCGAGTTGGGTGGAGGCTACTAAAAAATATAAAGAAGCGTAACAAGTTGTATCCTCTCAAAACCGTAAACCCTCCTTTATCCCTCAACCTAAATCCGTAAATCCCACTACTCCCTCCACCCCATTAAAGATCCGAAAATTGACCAGGGATGAAATGGTTGAACACCAACTCAAAGGCCTTTGTTATAATTATGATGACAAATATTTCTTGGGCCACAAGTGCAAGGAACAAAATCTTTTTATGGCCATCTCTGAGGATATTTTGGAAGAGGATGTTGAAACTCCCCTTGTGTCTGAGTCACCTGAAATCACTAACATAACCCCTCTCTCAGACCCTCCCAAAGTGGAGCTGATCATTTCCCTCAATGCTCTCACTAGCTTCTCTGCCCCCCAAACCCTCAAATTAATCAGTTACATCAAGCATCGGAAGGTCATCATTCTGGTTGATAGTGGAAGCACCCATAATTTTATTCATCGCCACATTGACCAAGAAACTCATTGCTACATCCGTGCCGTCAACAATTTCCAAATCATGATTGCCAATTGTGGTTCCATGAAATGTGGAGGGCACTGTGAAAATGTGCGTCACCAAATCGGTGACTACCACTTAAAATCCCATATGTTTTCTATCGATAGGGGCGGTTGTGACATTGTGTTGGGTGCAAACTGGCTAAGGATTTTGGGTCCCATTCTCATGGATTTTAAGGAATTAACCATGCAATTCGATCAGGAAGGCCACCAATATAAATTCTAAGGCATCATTGTTGGTTCACCTGAGGTCATTAGTTCCCATCGCATGGAAAAGATGCTCAAAAAAGGTCATTCTGGTGTCATTGCCCAACTCCATGCCATATAAGCAACAGAGATACCCCCGGTGCTGCAAGACCTCCAAGCCCTCCTTTCTAAACATTAAATGGTATTTTCCACTCCCTAAGGACTCCCTCCTTCCCGTGGTGTTCATGATCATTCCATTCCCCTTGTACCCGAAATACTTCCTTCCAATATTTGTCTGTATCGCCACCCCTTCACACAAAAAAATGAAATTGAGAAAATGGTCCAGGAACTCCTTAATGCAGGCGTTATCCACCCTAGTATGAGCCCTTACTCTTCTCCTGTAGTCATGGTCCTCAAGAAAGAAGGTTCTTGGAGAATGTTTCCTGACTTCCATGCCCTCAACAAACTAACCATTAAAGACAAATTTCCCATTCCTGTCATTGATGACCTCCTGGATGAATTGAGTGGCGCCCAATTCTTTACTAAATTTGATCTTCACTCAGGCTATCACCAAATACATATGAAAGAGGAAAACATTCCCAAGATGTCCTTTCGAGCTCATGAGGGCCACTATGATTTTTTGTTCATGCCCTTTGGCTTGTGTAATGCCCCCTCCACCTTCCAAAGCCTCATGAATCATGTCTTCTGTCCCTTTCTTCATCATTTTGTCTTAATTTTCTTTGATGATATCCTCATCTATAGAAAAACCTGGACAAACCATCTTACTCATGTGGATCGAGTTCTCCATCTACTCTCTCAACACCAACTTTTCCTGAAACTGTCTAAATGTGCTTTTGGTGCCTCAAAAGTAGAATAATTGGGTCATCTGGTTGGCAGGGATGGCGCCAGGGTGGATCCAAAGAAGATTGAAGCTATGTAAGACTGGCCACACCCAAAGTCTCTCAAAAGCTTGCATGGATTTCTAGGCTTAATAGGGTATTATCGCAAGTTTGTTAAGAATTATGGAAAGATTGCAACACCTCTCACTGCTCTCCTAAAAAAGAACTCTTTCTCTTGGACTCCAGCCGTTGCTCAAGCTTTCCAAACCTTGAATATGGCCATGTGCACCACTCTGGTTCTAGCCCTTCCTGATTTCACAAAGGCCTTTGTGTTGGAATGTGATGCCTCAGGGAAAGGAATCGGTGTTGTCCTTATGCAAGAGGGTCAACCTTTGGCCTTCACCAACAAGCAACTATTTGAAAGGAATCTGCACAAACCCATCTATAAAAAAGAAATGTTGGCTATTCTACATGTCGTTGACTAAGCTCTTTGCATATGATTATGAGATTATTTACAAGAAAGGCAAAGACAATGTGGTGGTGAATGCACTGTCCTGAAAATATGAAGAAGAAGGATATTTTTTTTCTCTTTCCTTCATTGTACCAGATTGGCTCCAAGTTGTTCCCTAGGAATGGCTACAAGATCCCAAAAGTTTGCATCTAATCCAGCAATTGTAGACCAATGCTCCAGCTCCCCCAGGGTACTCTTGGCTCTAGGATGAGCTTCGATACAAAGGCCATTTGTATTTAAATAAACAATCAAATATTAAATCCACGGTACTTTCTGAGCTTCATGCTACACCCATAGCGGGGCACTCCAGGTTCACCAAAACCTATGACAGGGTCAAACATTCTTTTTTCTGGGATGGTATGAAACAGGACATCCATAATTTTGTCATTGAATGTGATGTGTGTCAACGCAACAAGGGAGAAATAGTCAAATCTCTGGGCAGACTACAACCGCTTCCAATTCCACCAACTATTTGAAAGGATATATCTATGGACTTTATTACTGGCTTACCCAAATCGGGAAATAAATCAGTCATAATGTTTGTTGTGGATCTCCTTTCCAAGTATGCTCACTTCTACACTCTTCAACAACCATTTCCTACATCCACGGTGGCTCAAATTTTCACGGACTAGGTCTTCAAGCTTCATGGCATGCCGCACTCTATTGTTTATGATCGTGACCCAACTTTCACAAGCAATTTTTGGTAGGAACTGTTCAAGCTATAGGGCACCCAATTGCATCTCAACACATCTTATCATCCCCAGACTGATGGTCAAACGAAAGTTGTCAACAAGTGTTTGGAAACATATTTGAGGTGTTTTGCCTCTGAAAAGCAAAATCAGTGGGCTCAATGGTTACCCCTAGCTGAATGGTGGTAGAACACTTCCTACCATATAGCTACATGCATGACTCCTTTTGAAGCAATATATCGATAGAATCCACCTTCAGTTCTCTCATACTTACCGAGTACCTCAAAGGTCCAAGCGGTTGACCAAATACTTACAGTTCGAGAGGATATTCTCCATAGCCTCAAAGAGAACTTGTTCATGAAGCAACAAGCAGATCAAGGTCACTCTGAACGTCAATTTGTAGAAGGGGATCAAGTGTTTCTGCAACTGCAACCATAAAAGCAAACTTCCCTTAAGGTCGAGAATTGTCAGAAGCTAGTGCCCAAATTTTATGGTCCTTATATAGTTCTCAAGAGTGTGGGACAAGTCCCCTATAAGTTATCTCTACCCAGTCATTCGAAGCTACATCTTTTTTTTCATGTTTCGTGCTTAAAGAAGGTGATTGGAACTAGGTGCCAAATTCAAACCAACCTTCCCGAGTTAGCTGAAGAAGGATCCATTTGGCTACAGCTAGAAGCAGTTTTGGACCAGTGTGAGCGTCGCTTGCATCAGAGAACCATCAAGGAAGTGATAGTCCAGTGGAAAGATACAACTCCAGTAGATGCCACTTGGGAACCAGCTACCATTCTGCAGCGTTTTCCACTTCTCAAGCCTTGAGGACAAGGTTGTTTTTAAGGGGGAGGACATGTTAAGGTCCTAACCCGCACATAGGTAGAGAAATATATTCAGATGTAATAAAGGTCAATATTAATAAGGCCTTTGAATAAAATAGAATAAGGCAGATGTAAGAAGACCTAATAGAAGCTTCTCCTTCTAGAAGGATCTTCCTCTAGATGCTTCTCTTGATAGCCATATTTAGTATAAATAAGGGTCGGGGGTATGAAAACCCTAGCTAGGAGAGTATTGTAACAAAGTGTTGCTCGACTGGAGGTTTCCCCCTCAAAGAGGCCCGTGAACATTGATTTCTGAATCAAAGTGTTATTTTTGTTGTTGTTCTTATATCAATTATGTGTTATTATGGAGATTATGCTGGTTATATTACTGTTATTCTACCATTTCTAGAATTTTATTTATGTTCTGCATACTTTTTATATCTGGTATATTACAGTGTCCCTAGAGCATGGGTACGACTCTTCCGACATCTCGCCAACGCCGTGGTTTTCTATCACGAGACTCATCCGGCGCCACAGGTATAGATGTCATAGGACATGTATATCGGCTGTATATGTATTTTTGAGGGATTTAGCCCCAATTTTGTAATATAAAACACCATATTTTTTGGAAATATAAAAAGAGGGATCTTCGAATGTACTTATATCTTACAATGTGTTCATTGATTTAATGGTCTTCTTTTCTTTATTAATGTGACAAATGCCAATCCAAAACATAACTAGCATAGGCATCAGATACATGATTAGAACTTCTAAGAATGTGAAAATATGTAATAAAATAAAATTGTCGTTCTAAAAGACGTACCCATAGGAATCGATGGAGTAACATCGGATCATGCACATGGTAACGAACGTTTAACTGACGTACGACTAACTGAGAATCTAGGTGCACCTCTATAGAGCGAATGCCATGTGAGATAACATCACGCAATAATTCTATAATGGCACTATATTCGGCCATATTATTCATGGATGGCCCTAGGCATACCCCACCTAAAGACACCAGCAAACCCTCAGACGAGTAAATCACCCAAGCGGTGGAAGCCAAGTTCCATGTATGACGAATGTCTCCATCTACGAATCCTACGTAGACCAAATATTTTGTTGACATATGTCAACAAAAGGAAAAAATCGATAAGAAAGCCAAAGACAAAAAAGGAGAAAAGGTGAATATACACGAAATTTACATTAGTATACAAAGTGTTTCGCCCAAGCCCAGGGCTCAAGTGTAATATTTTTTTAAGTAGAGCCCATTTCTGGGCTCAGCCAATTTATTCCCTTCATAATCTTCCAACTCGTAGGCTCCTTTTTCTAGAAAACGTCGCATGATATAAGGACCATGCCACATGGGTTTAAACTTGCCTGCCCCTAGTGGTTCTTTGGCTTGGTCATACAAGAGGACCAAGTCACCCTCAACATACAACCGAGGACAAATAGACTTATCGTACTGAACCTTGACACATTTCTTATTTTCATTGATAGTCATAAAGGTGTCTCGACGTTGCTCATCAAGACTCTCTAAGTGAAAAAGGCGTCGCTCTAAATCCAAAGTGTCAGGTAGGAGCTCAACTACCAATTTGAGAGAAGGGATTTCACATTCAATGGGAAGTATAGACTCCACACTGTGTACTAACTGGAAAGGAGAAAAACCGGTGGTGGTCTTAACCGAGGTTCGGTATGCCCAAAGTCAGGGATATAACATGATGTGTCAGTTGGAGTAACTCCAACTGACAGGTTTTTGAAAAATGTTCTCGAGAGACTTATTGATGGCCTCTACTTGCCCATTTTCCTGGGGGTAATCAGGAGATGAGTGATCATGTTTAAACCCTAGATTAGATGCTAGTTCTATCATCATTTCATTCTGAAAATGACTACCATGATCAGTGACAATCTCACTCGGGATACCGAACCGGACGATAATTTGGTTGAATATGAAAAAAGCTGCAGTCTTCCCATTAGATTTCATGGTAGGCATGGCTTCAGCCCACTTGGTGAAGTAGTCGATAGCCACAATAATGTGTTGATTCCCCCCAGCTGAATTTGGGTTGCAATCAATGAAATCTATTCCCCACTTAGTGAAGGGACTGACGGTAATGACCAAGTGGAGAGGGGCTGGGTGCGAGAGCATTTTTTGAGTGAATAGATGGTAGGGGTGACACTTCTTAACCACTTCAATACAATATTTAAAGATGGTGGGCCAGAAGTAACTGACTCGCAAGATGTTTTAGGCTATCGTAAGCCCGGATAGATGACCGCCACAAGCCCCTTTGTGGCAATCATTAAGGACTAACTCGACTTCTTTGTGAGTTAAGCAATGACGTAAGATGATATCTATTTCTTGACGATACAAAGTGTCGTCAATGATTGTATACTTTTTTTCTTGGTATCAAACACGTCATCGATCATGTCGCAAGAGATGTTGAGCGAACTTCAAGGTTTGAAGGTATAATACAATATCTCCATACCAGGGGTCGAATGACGAAACAAGGAAAATTTGTTCATATACGAATGAATTGACATGAATAACATCTTCGTCTAACCATGGGAAATCGGATATTAACTCTGGAAAAACTATTGATTTCCTGGACTTGGGCGAAGCAAAGTTGAGATCAAATTCTTGTAGGATGAAAATCCGTTTATTATATTTTCCTTCTATGATACGTCTAGTGAGGATGTATTGAAATGGATTAACATTGGAAACCACAGTAGTTTTGCAAATAAATATATAGTGTTGTAAACATTGGACTGTGTAGATGGCAGCCAAAGCTAGCTTTTCAACGTGTGAGTAATTTCGTTCAGGACTGGCTAAATTTTGACTGAGATAGTAGATGACATGCTCATGGAGCTCATCATCCTCCTGAACTAGAACCATACCAATGGTCTCTTCAGACGCGGCGATATACAACAAGTAATCTCTACTATAATCAAGAGATTTCAGTAGAGGGACCGATACCAAGGCTTTCTTTAAAGCATCAAAAGACTGATGAGCTCGCTCATCCCAGATAAACAGGGTTTCTTTCTTCAATAGGTGCATGAAACCCTTAGTGATATTGGCATAATTCACAATAAATCGATGCAAAAAGTTATCTTTCCCTTGTAAACCTTGAAGCTATCTAATTGTGCGCGGGGGAGGCAACTGAATAATTTCCTCAACCTTAAGTGGATCTACCATGATCCCTGTCTCGGAGACTAAGAATCCTAAGAGGCAGCCAGATCTAACGCAAAATATGCATTTATGCGGGTTTAGTTGGATTCTATAGTAGCGATATCTTTCAAAAATTAGTTGAAGGTGTGTAGAATGATCCATTCTCTTGCGAGAGCGAGTAGTAAGATCATCAAGGTAAGATTTGACTATGTGTTTGAGATCATGAAAAGAGAAATTCATGGCTCGTTGGAAGGTCGCTTCGGCATTTTTCAGGCCGAAAGGCATTTTCCAGTATGAAAATGTGCCCCAAGGACATATGAATGCCATCTTATGTTGGTCTTTCGGTTTGATCTGGATTTGGTTATAGCCTGAAAATCTGTCCATAAAAGAAAATATTTTGCTTCTGGCACACTCATCGAGAATATGATCAATGAAAGGCGTGGGGAAGTTATCTTTAGGACAGGCCTTGTTCAGGTCGCAAAATTCCATACACACGTGGATGGTTCCTTGCTTTTTATTCACATGAACGGGTTTCGATACCCACTCAATCAATAAAGCCGACATTAAGTAGCTTCTCTACCTCTACCTTAATAACAGGAGCCTTCCTAGGATTAATAGCTCTAAGACATTGTTGAACGGGTTTAGCATTCGGGTAAGTCCTAATTTCATGTTCAACAATATGGAGGTCGATTCCTGGAATCTCTTCATATGACCAAGCGAATACATCTTGAAATTCTTTGAAGAGGTTGGTGTATATCAAAGTCTCCTATGGCGAACAATATGCACCTATATTTACGTTTTCAATCTTGCCAGGGGTATGAGAGATATCGATCTAGATGATGGGAGAAATACTTTCCATATTCCCTTTGGCGTAAATGTCATGTGTATCAAGTGGAACTACGGTGTGACCAACTATCTCACTCAGGGTAGATCTAAAATGATATTGCTCAATTTTTTCAAGACTTGGGAGAAAATAAGACTGATGATGCATATCATCCCAAGGTCTCTCAAAAAAATTCATGGCTTCAAGGATGGCTTCATCTAAAGAAAAATTCTCATCCAAGAAGTCATGTGAACAAGATAACGAGGTGGCCCACATGGGCCTGGGAACTGGATCTTCCTCAACCGTCTGCGAGGGAACTGGATCGGGATCAGCAGAGGAGTCAAGGATAGCCTAATAAGCGATCACTTTTGTCAATAGTGGCATAGCCATGCCATCATGCAACTGACCTTAAATATATAAAGTCGGAGAAGGTAGGGTCCAAGGGTCACTGAAATAAGAAGTGTGGAAAGGGATGGACCTCTCTACTAAAGCAGGCGTACTAGACATGGCATAAATGTGGTGAATCGGTGCCGAGAATTTGAAAGTACCCATGAGGGAAGAATACATTCCGACACCGATATTCTCAGTTGTCACCTGAGAATTTTTGACCAAAGGGATCGATGGTCCAACAGATGCGTTCAGACTAGAGTACGCAAAGGATAATTGATCGATCATCACAATCTTCCCTTGATGAGGAAAACAAAGTGTGAAGAAAACGGACGATATGACGACGACAATAGCATAAGTCCAATTACGACCTAGTAACAGGTTATAATCGAGAGGTGAATCAACTACCTCTACTTCCACTTCTACCATCTTCCCACCTAACTGGACCAAAAATGTAGGGAGAATACCATGAGGGAAGAAGGAATGACCGTCGAATGCGGTCAACATGGTAAACGACTTTGAAAGGGTTGGAGAACCGATAGCTTTCCAACAGGCTAAGGACATCACGCAAATGGCAGCACCTTCATCAACAACCACTCGTTTGATGGTATATTTAGAATACTCCACATGGATTTGGAAAGCCACATGGTAAGGTAAGCGAGGCTTCACATCTGTGACATCGAACTTGATGATCTTTGAGCCACTAGGTTCTAGAGATCCTAAGGCAGAGAGTAAGGCATTCCTCTATGATGGACACATTTGGAGTACCTCCAAAGCAGACATCGCGTAAGGTGTTTGGCCCAGATCCTCAATGATAGAGTAGTTTTGGGTGGCTTTAGCATTAGGGTTATGGGTAGAGCGCTTGAATACTCCTTCGGAATACAAGGTGGTGGCTCTGGTTTCTCGATCTATAAATTCATCTTCGGGGGTGGAGGAGGAGCTTCTAGTCGTGTACTAGTTTTTGAAGAGCTGTAATCACAAGAGAGAGTGGCTATATCGATTGTTGCACCAACCATATTGATGCAAACACGGTCTTCATCTTGCGATGATCGGTTTTGACTCCCACCAGACACATTTCTGGAATTCGAAGAACTCAAGGCTAAGAGTTGGTTGTGAGGAAAAGGATTCGTTAGCACAGCGAGAGGAATATTTAAAATCCTCATAGCCTCCGCAAGTTTGGGGCATAAGTGTGTAAGGTGATCATCAGTACAAAGTTTACAAGGAAACTTAACCTTATGCTTTTATTTTGTGCCCTCTCCAGCATAATCATTTTGTTTTCCATTAATATTCTTGTCTTTGGGTTTATTCTTCCCACCTCTACAATTATTTCGACCTTTCTGTTTATTCCCGTCTGGTTGTTGGTCACCATTTGGGTTTTTTGATGACTACACAGAATGTACATCCGCCGATTGGGTGGGTTTGGAGGAGCCAAATGAAGCTAGTCCTCCGGCAGACTTCGTTGCCAAGTTTGTGGACTTTACATTGGTGGACCCCACAATGCCATCGGCATGGGGCCCAGGACCCTGTCTAGGATCATGAGTCGACCATGGTGCATCGAGAAGAAGGTGGTATAACATCCCCAACTAGGCATAGATGAAATCAAACTGTTGGGCTCTAAAAATGGCCTCTTTCTCACTGAAGACCCCGGAAGTAGCAACGTCCTTTGAAATAGGCGTGTACAAATATTTTTAAAACCATTCTAAAATAAAGGCCGGGGGTATGGGAGTATTAACTAATCGTCTATGCCTATGCCATTCCTGGATATGGTCTGAAATATGAGTACCATAACCCTGGCGTAAAGTTGACAAAATTTCAAGGCCAACATCGTAACGAATGGGTAGTTGAAAATGGTTAAGAAAGGCCATCACTAAAAGTTGAAAAGATCCATATGTTCCCCTATGTATCTCAATGTACCATTATGACGCAATCCCAATAAGAGTGTGATGAAACAATCGTAATCTAATAGAATCGTGATTCAAATAATTCGTTGAGCACCAGAGGTGAAAATTAGTGACGTGATCACCAGGGTCCTCGCCATTCTTACCTTCAAACTTTGAAATGTCTAATGGAAGCTTGGTGGGGACAGGGGGACATGTAACATCCCCGGCCATCATCCCACTGGCCGGGAAAATGCTACTGTGTGGAAGCAACATTCTCATACTTATATATATACCGTGAATTAAGTCATATTACACACATTTAACTAAACCAAATAGAGTAATCACATAATTACGACTAACATACTGGTTTAATGGGATCAACAGTAATTCATGATTACAGCAGAATACATGATAATATTGCAAGAATCATATACATGCATATACTTGTAAATTAAGTACAAAATTAACACTTATCTTTTATTACTGGCGTAATTCCACCAACCATGTCCAAGCCTTCCACAAACCTCCCACCTTTAGACCATGTTGCTCATCATGCTCAACAGTGGGTCACCCTCGAGCTGGGACTAAGCTCCACCCTAAGGCAAGGAATCCTAGTCTAAGCTGAGGTTACAGGGAAAACTGCACAGAATAACTGAAAGGATTCTTCCCAGGATGCCTTCTTACACCCACTACTCATGGACTCTCATTCCCCACATGCTTGTTCTACCCAGGAATATACACCTTCACAAGCACAGTCCATAATTGCTTCACCTCCATCTCTAGGTCTCGACAACAGGCTGATCAGGAAGTCTTAGAGCTCCGTAGCTAGTGTTGGACTCTCTCTGGAAGAATACCACTTCCCAACAGACTCCTTCACCTGGAAATAACTTCTCATAGGTCTAACAGACTACCTCTTCAACTAAGGGCCTTATAACTCGGTTCTTCAGCCCCTTCTGGCTCAATTCCCAAACAGTGAGGATAACCACAACACAACCCCACTCAGGAAAACACAAAGAAACAACCTACAGACAGATCGGGTATGGATTTAGCTCTGTAATGGCGGATAGATTGGGTTCTTGAACTGACAAGTCGACTTTCCCCTCCTGAACAGTTCTCTCAATGGTGCATAGCTATGTCAAGGGCATATGTAGAACAATAATGGAATCAGACGAATGATGTTTTGGTCTTCAGGAAGATGTCTCATTTTTCTGGTTCTCAGAGCTGCGTGAGGGTATCCGAAATTAGATGCACGGGATGATGGAATGAGGAGCGAACCCCTCTATGGTTGACTTCTATATTTTTTTAACTGCATGTTCCTGGGTCAACACATGTCACCCATGAAGCCGCATGCACTCCATCAGCATGTGTTCCTCTCCAGGAACTTAGGACAAAACATATATTTCACATGGATTTTGGAATAATATCAAAATATTATTCCCAAGGACTTAAGAACCTAGGCTCAACACTTAGCCTCTCTTTCCAACCTTCTATCCCCCAATCTCTTACCCACTCTATGGAATCTTAGTCCCCCATCACTCATTCATCAGGTTCAGTCTACATGCAATAGTGTTTATATTTTGATTAATGTTCTGCATAATTACATATACAAAAATAGGCTCTTAGCCTTAACACTTAGGCTCTCCGGCCTAATAAACTCATAAGCCTTACCATCTTATAATAACTTGGCTCACCAACCTATAAAACATGATTTACAATTCATAATTATTATTACAACAGGGCTTGTCCTTGGGGATATTACAATCCCCTCCCCTTATTTTTTTGCACTGTCCTCAGTGTAACTTTCACACAACATCAACAAGATTTCCAAAATATTCAAAAAGATGTGGGTATTCTGCCCGCATAGCATCCTCATGCTCCCATGTCACATCCTCAGGACCATACCAGGTCCATTGGACCTTTACAATCCCTATAGCTTGATTCCAGAGCTATTTTCTTTTCCTGTCCAATATGCGCGCAGGATGCACTTGCAGGATACCTTCTTGCTCCACCTGAATCACATTCCAATCGATAACATGATTAGCATCAGGTATATATTTCTTAAGAAATGAAACATGAAACACATTATGTACAGTCATGTATGCAGGTAATGCAAGCATATATGCAACTAGCCCAATCTTTCTAGGATTTCAAATGGCCCACAAAATCTGGCTGCCAACTTGGCATGGTTTCCTAGCTTCAGGGAACTTCTATTAGCTTTTGCTTTCAGGAAAACATGATCACCCACTTTGAATTCTCTGTGGGTTCTATTTTTGTCAGCATAACGTTTCTTCCTGTCTTGGGCAGCTTTTAAATTCTGCTTAATTTTAAGCATTTTCTCTTCCATTTCCTTGAGAAACTCTGGCCCAATTACTACCATGCTAGCTAGATTATCCCAACTTACTAGAGTATTGCACTTCCTGCCATAAAGCACTTCAAATGGGCTCATCTTCAATGATGCTTGATACCCATTGTTGTAAGTGAATTCTACCAAGTGTAGGTATTCTTCCCATTTTGATGGTTTGTCCATCACATACATTCTCAGTATGTCTTCTATCACTCTGTTCACCCTTTATGTCTGTCCATCAGACTCCAGATGATATGTTGTACTAAAGTTTAGATTCGTTCTGAATCCTTTGAACAATCCTTTCCATAAATTTGAGGTGAATTTTGAGTCTCTATCGGACACAATTGTTTTAGGAATTTCGTGCAATCGTGCCACTTCCTTCATGAAAATATCAGCAACATTTGTTGCCTTGTGAGTAGTTTTTAGTGCAATAAAATGGGCATCTTTTGTAATCTTGTCCACCACTACCATAATTGAATCGTGTAGCTTGCTTGTTCTGGGCAATCCTGTAATAAAATCCATTGTCACCACTTCCCCCTTCCATTCAGGAATGGGAAAAGGTTGTAGCAACCCTGTTGGGTGCCTGTGCTCAGCTTTAACCTTCTGGTATTCCATATATCTGGTGATATATTCAGCAATCTCTTTCCTCATACCTGGCCAAAATTAATGGCTCCTGAATGCTTCCACAGTCTTCTAATATCCAGGATGTCCATCATAAGTCACATTATGCATTTCTCTTAGAATCACAAGTTTCAAACCCTGTACATTGGGTATATACACTCTGTTTTTATATAGAAGCATTCCATCATCTTCCAAGGTGTAATTTTCCTTTTTTTGTGGTCTCTCACTCTGTTGTAGCTTTGATACCAAGTCTCTGTACTACAAATCTACATTTTTAGCTTCCAAAATTCTATCCTTAATATCAATCATGTACATGCTAATGGTTGAAGCATGTAAGTTGTGCACCTTTCTGCTGAGTGCATTAGCCACCTTGTTTTCCTTCCCTTTGGTATGATTGATATCAAAGTCATATTCACACAGAAACTCTAGCCACCTACTATGCCTGACATTTAAGGTAGGTTGGTCAAACAACTATTTCAGACCATTGTGGTCTGTACTCAATTCAAATCTCCTTCCCATGAGGTAATGTCTCCATTTCCTCAGAGCGTGAACGATTTCTTCCAACTTCAAATCATGAGTGGCATAATTCTTTTCGTGCTCTTTCAGCTTCCTGGACTCATAACAGATTACGAATCCATTATGACTGAGAACTCCTCCCAACCCTTCTTTACATGCATCTGTACATACCATGAAATCCACATTTGGATCTGCAATCCTCAAGATTGGAGCATTGGTTAACAGCTGCTTCAATCACTGGAAACTTTTCTCACACTCTTCAGTCCACTGAAACTTTTTCTCCTTCCTTTGCAAGGAAGTGATAGGGTGAGCTATCTTTGATAACCCTATGATAAACCTTTTGTAATAGTCGGATAGACCCATAAAGGATCTAACTTCCGCCACATTCCTTGGCACTTACCATTCTGTGATGGCCTCAACCTTCTCAGGATCCACGATGATCCCTTCTTCTGAAATAATGTGCCCCAAGTAATGGATCTACCTTTGATAAAACGAGCATTTTCTCAACTTGGCATACAGCTAGTGTTCTCTCAACACTTGCAGCACCATCCTCAGGTGTTTTTCATGCTCTTCCTCTGACTTGGAATACACCAGAATGTCATCCAGGAATACTATGACAAACTTGTCTAGATAGTCCCTGAATACACCATTCATAAAGAAAATAAAAACAGCAGGTGTGTTTGACAGCCCAAAGGGTACCACTATGAACTCGTAATGACCATACCTTGTTCTAAAGGTGGTCTTGCTGATGTCTTCATCCTTTATTTTTACCTAGTGATATCCCGATCTGAGATCTATCTTCGAAAAGATTTTCACATCTTTCAACTAATCCAAAAGATCGTCGATCCTCGACAGAGGATACTTGTTCTTGACAATTACTTTATTCAAATGTCTGAAATCAATGAACAGCCTCAATGTCCCATCCTTCTTCTTCATGAACAGGACCAGGGCACCCCAAGGTGACACGCTTGGGTGAATGTACCCCTTCTTTAGAATCTCTTAAAGCTGCAATTGCAACTCTTTCAACTCTGGCGTACTCATTCTATAAGGAGCTTTCGACACTGGATCTGCTACAGGCATCAAATTTATAAATAAAATGATATCTCTCTTCAGAGGTAGTCCAGGTACCTCTTGAAATACATCTTCAAACTCTGTTAGTACCGCATGGTCTCCAATCTTTGAGACTTCATCTCTGGATTCTTCCTCCACATGGGCTGCAAACAATTGACAGTCTTTCATGTAGCACTTTTCAGCTGCATTGCTGATATTTCTCTAACAACCACAGCTATGGGAATTCCTTGGACTATTTTTCGATTCCCCTCCTCATCCAGGCAAGTAAATTCCTTGTTACAATAGTCTAGGAGGGCATGGTTCTAGTCCAACCAATCCATCCCAATTAAACAGTCATAAGAACCTAAAGGCAGAATATTCAATTCAACCTTCGTGCTCAATCCCTTCATGTCCATGGGACAGGACTTAACCAACTCAGTGACTTTCCTCTTGGTTCTTGTAGCCAACTGCACTAACCAAGACTTTTCATGTTTTCTTCTTGATAAATGCAAACTTTCCACCACCCTAGTATCTACATAACTATGGCTAGCCCATGAATCAATTAAAATAATAAATGGTTGGTTGTTAATCATACCTTCCACTTCAATCATGTGCAACTGATCTTTAGCTTGCTTGTTGTCCAGGGCTGCATAGATTCTTGGCATTCTACTGCCCATGTCCTCCACTATTTCAGCTTGTTGAACATTATGGACAGCTCTTGCTTTGCCATTTTTATGGGGACAATATCTGTACTTGTGGTTCTCTTTACAGCCCCAACACTGAATAGGCATCTGTATCAGCCTTTGTTCCCCCACTTTAGCCATTCTCGGCTCTCTAAACGATGGTTGTCCTTGAGGACTATTTCTGAAAAATGGAGGTTTGTTTCCCTTCGGCCTATGTTCTTTCTTAAACTTCTTCTGGTCATCCCAAGCCTTCCAAAAGGTAGGCTTTTCTCTTTTTTGTTCATATAATCATTTCTCTCTTCTTATTGTTTCTTCCATAGTCTTAGGATCATCATACTAAATCTTGTCACCAATGGGAGGTGGTAATCCACTCAGATACCTTTGAATCTTGACAACCTCATCTTTGATGAATGGAACATACTTCAGTAATTCCAAAAACCTTCATTCGTATTCATGAATGGTCATGTTGCCTAGCTTGAGTTCAAAGAAATCCTTCATCTTTCTGTCATAGTATCTTTTAGTCAGGTATTTCCTCTCGAAATACCTCTTGAATTCCTTCCAATTGATATATTTCTCTCTAACATGTTGCACCTACACAAGTTGATCCCACCACATGGATGCTTTTCCTTTTAATTGATACATCGCAATTCTTCCTTCTTCATGAGAGAAATAATTCTGCAGTTGGAAATATTTCCTCATGCCAAGAAACCATGTTTTGACATCTTCCTCCTTCTTATGTTCTCCATCAAACATAGGAGGCTTAATATTGTTCATCTCCCCTTTCAGTTCATCCACTCAAGATATTCGGTGTTTTTTGGTAGGGGATGGGCTTGAACTACTGTGTGCTTCCTTACCGGAATGATTTGGGGAGTGACGACGATGTCTGCTACCACTCCTCGATCTTCGTTTTCTCTCAGGGGTCCTATGACTCCCTGTTTTTCTTGTGTCACTCTCCTTTTCCAATTTCCCTTCTATTCTTTCCAGGCTCTTCAACATATTTAAGTTGAATTCACCCTACTGATCCCTGACCCTCATGAGCTTTCGGCTATCAGCTCGGCAAGCCTGGGCATCTTTCTGTAATGTTTCAATTATTTTCATCACATGCCCTTCCTTATCCAATTCTCTTCTGTGCCCATTGGAGTTCGATCCTTCGAATCCCAAGTTGACATCCCTTCCTTCTCTTTCGTTCTCTGAATTGGAGGCAATCCACACCTCTTCCATTTCTATACTCGGCGTCGATCCGCGGCTGTCCTAACACTCATTGAAATATGCACACACAACATGCAGTCAACCGAAGTTTGTTAGGCCTTAAACCCTTAATAAAACTACAACATGCATAAACCAATGCGAATAAGAAAACTTTTCGATTCCACGAATTTTCTGAGCTCTGTTTGGCTCTACAATTTCCAGGGATAGCCCCCATTTTCCTAGTCCCCAACCAATGCATCCATGGGCCATGATCAAATTGCTAGGTGCTATAAGGCTCTCCAAACGAAACTTTGGGTTTCAGGATTTCGAGGCTTCGGGGTTTTGGGTTTTATAGTTTTGGTCCCAGAGGTTCTCGCATTCACTTCCCTCTCCAAATCCCAACTCCCGAACTTCTGACCTCTTTCCCCCTGGACACACAAAACACGTGTTGCCAACCAAGGTAGTGACACATGGTGTCCTTAAGGAGCTCCACATCACTTCTGGGGATGTCATAGGGTCCCACCACTTTCATTTTTTGTTTCATAGTTTCAGGCATCGGGAGTTTGTGCATCCACACATTTCAAACTTCCATTTGCCAAAATTACAAAATTACGGTCTATTCATCTACTTGATCCAACAGTCAAGTTCATTTCCTACGATCTACGATGTAGATCGTTTCGAGATTTTGGGGTTTTGGGTTTTGGAGGTGTTCACCTCTCCTCACTTCCCATCTCCCGACTTTGTGAAATCCTAAAGGTTCTCTTGACTAAGTCGAGCGCGAATCCACAAGATCTAACAGTCGAGCCCTCCTTCCAGATCTACAACGTAGATCTTCTCGGGTTTTCGGGTTTCTGTGTCTTAGTGCTCCCTGCTTTTTCTCGACAATCAAACTCCCGAAAGGCTTCTCGGATATCCTTCTGGCACCTTCTCTGGATCTAATGGTCATAAGGGATCTCCTTTCCTCCAAATCAGATCCAATGGCTCCAACACTTCATGCGTTGAGCTCTCTCTCTCTCTACCTATGGCCATATACCACACCAGCTGCAGGTTCTATAATACCACTACATATTTGGATCTTTGTAACACAACCAAGTGACTTCTTGGCACTCAGGAACATTCAAAGGTCCAAAAATCGGTTCTTTCAAACATGATTCCCACCTGAACTTTGGGTCCTGTTATCACTCCAGGAAACTCTCCTAGGCTGTAAGTCGGAGATGCCTGGTAACTAACTCTTTTTGGAAATATTTTCTTAATATTTGATGTGGTTTGGTGGATCAAAATGAATATCCAA
>JZKD02S1601407.1:756384-771840 GCA_000966675.3 Picea glauca
CGTGGCTTGGTGACACCCAATTTGCAATCTTTCTGCAAATTCCATACATCCCGCATTTGAAAAGTGCCTCTGGACCTCGGGATGCGATTGCAAAAAGGATAAGTTATCCAATTCTCGTTTGATTAAAACGCCACCGTGTTTTCTCACCATTCTACAGCTCCGGCACTTGACCACTGTAATGCATGTAACCTCTTTAGTCAAACTGAGGTTCTACGCTGCTGAAAGCAGTCTGGGCTTCGACTCTGTGTTGGATCAAATGAAAACCTCGACTGTATTTTGGAACCAACTTGTGATATGCAAACTCTGCCTGATTTGATGGCGTCATACCAACGGTACCTCCTCTGTACCTGCGTCTCCAAACAAAAACTTTCCATTTCGGGTGTGATGAGAGTTGAGCATGGGTTCTGGAATGATTTCAAATTACCGTCATATCCTAACACACCTGATTGAATTTCTATGATCGCCCACTCCCACCAGTGCATGTCTTGGATTTTCTCTGACGTGGGGGTGATCACCTCATCATTTCTTTCATCTGTGGATAACGAGCACGTGATTCCCGCTTCATGCAACAACGGTGCATGGAGAACGCCTCTACCACCACGGTCGCTTGCTACTTTCACCATCACGCGACTCCTTTGAAAACCCCTGTTAGCTGCGGAAAGTATGTACTTTCCACAGCGCACCGTTTTATAGAAAACTCACCTTAGTTGTGGAAAGCGACTACTTTCAACATCGTGCCATATCACTTGAAAATGTTCCTTAGCTACGGAAAGTAGGTACTTTCCATAGCGCGCCACGTGTGAACTGACTATCGGACCTTTTACGCTTTGTCACTTTCTACAGCGCATTAACTGGTGAAACGACGTCCTTAGCTGTTGAAAGTGGGCGCTTTCCACAGCGCACAATGAATCGTTCGGACGTTGGTTAGCTGTTTAAAGTGAGTCATGGCAATTTACAAAAAGAAGACTTCATGGACCTCATTTATTCCTAGGACAAAAACAGAACCTAAGCTTGCATCCAAAGAAACTCAAAAAATAATTTGAAGTGACAAACTAACACTTAAGGGAAAACAAATAAATTGACAAGTTTATTTGAGGAGTTAACAGGTCCAATGACCACTTATCCAGCCCATTCAAGTTCAGTGTTGTAAACCATGCTCTAATACCATACTGTAACGTCCCCGACTGTCATCCCACTGGTCGAGCAAATGCTACTGTGCAAAAGAAACATTCTAATACTTATATATATAACATGAATTAAGTCATATTACACACATTTAACTAAACCAAAAAGAGTAATCATAGAAGTGCGACTAACATGCAGATTTAATGGGATTAATAGTAATTCATGATTACAGCGGAATACATGATAATATTGCAAGAATCACAGACATGCATATACTTATAAATTAAGTACAAAATTAACACTTATCTTGTATTACTGGCGTAATTCCACCAACCACGTGTAGGCCTTCCACGAACCTCCCATCCTTAGACCACCCTGCTCATCATGCTCAGCAGTAGGTCACCCCCGAGATGGGACTAAGCTCCACCCAAGGCAAGGAATCCTAGTCTAGGCTGAGGTTACAGGGAAAACTGCACAGAATAACCGAAAGTATTCTTCCCAAGATGCCTTCTTACGCCCACTACTCATGGACTCTCATTCCCCACATGCCTATTCTTCCCAAGAGTATACACCTTCACAAGCACAGTCCATCAGTGCTTCACCTCCCTCTCTGGGTCTTGGAAGTAGGCTGGATCAGGAAGTCTTAGAGCTCTGTAGCTGGTGTTGGACTCTCTCTAGAAGAATACCACTTCCCAGCAGACTCCTTCACCTAGAAATAGCTTCTCACAGGCCTGACAGACTGCCTCTTCAACTAAGGGCCTTATAACCCGGTTCTTCAACCCCTTCCGACTCAATTCCCACATGGTGAGGATAACCACAACACAACCCCACTTAGGAAAACAGAAAACAGCAACCTACAGACAGATCGGGTATGGATTTATCTCTGCAATGGTAGATAGAATGGGTTCTTGAACTCACAAGTTGACTTTCCCCTCCTGACCAATTCTCTCAATGGTGCATAGGTATGTCAAGGGAAGATGTAGACCAATAACTAAATCAGATGGATAATGTTTTGGTATTCAGGAAGACGTCTCATTTTTCTGGTTCTCAGAGCTGCGTGAGGGTATATGAAATTAGATGCACAGGATGATGGAATGAGGAGTGACCCCCTCCACTGCTGAATTCTGCAGTTTTTTAACTACATGTGCTCGGGTCAACACTTGTCACCCATGAAGCTGCATGCACTCCATCAGCATGCGTTCCTCTCCAGGAACTTAGGGAAAAACATATATTTCACATGGCTTTTGGAATAACATTGAAATATTATTCCCAATGACTTAAACCCCTAGGCTCAACACTTAGCCTCTCTTTCCAACCTTCCATCCCCCAATCCCTTACCCACTCTGTGGAATATCATTCCCCCATCACTCATTCATCGTGGTCGGTCTGCACACAGTGGTGTTTATATTTTTATTAATGTTCTACATAATTACATATACAAAAATAGGCTCCCAGCCTTAACACTTAGGCTCTCTGACCTAATAAACTCATAAGCCTTACCAGCTTATATTAACTTGTCTCACCAGCCTATAAAACATGATTTACAATTCATAAACATGATTACAACAGGGCTCATCCTTGGGGATATTACAGGCCATGTGGGATCATGAATCACCGAGTCGTTCATTAGTTTAGACAAATCTGGCAAATTAAGCATGGCTAGAAAGGGAATATTGGGTTGCAACACCAGACCCCATCCTCCTGCAAAATATTGAGTATTAGGAGTTGTGTTCCATCCAAGGTTCTGGTAAGGACCAAGACCTTGTCTGGGATTAAAAGACCCTCCTCTAGGAGAATTCATTAAAGATGGATTGGGCATCATCCCAGCAGGAATGTTCTGATAAGGGTTATGAAAATTTCCCCCAGTTGGATTAGCTCCAAACTGAGGATTGTTAAAACTTTCCCCAACTAGATTAGATCCAGGCTGGGGAGTTCCCAAGACATAATACTAACCTCCTCTGGGTGGGAATCCGGAGGATTGAAGTGGATTCATTATGCTAAAAGTATGGGTCAAATTCGGCACCAAGGGGATAGGGATATAGGGCGGAACTTGTCTGCTAGCCTGGTTGTTCCATCCAGCCATAGAAGGAATAGACCCAAGGTTAAAGAAGGGGACACTTCCTATAATAGGATTTTCTTGGGAAACATGAGAGCTACCAAATGGAAAAGGAGTATAAAGAGTTGTGGTGCCCCTAAGTCCATGGCTAGCGTTATGGCCAACAACTGCGATGACAATCAAAGACTGCCAAGTGAAACTTGGAATACCATAAGAAAATAGACTAGTAGCTATGGGGATGGTCTGAACATTGTAACTCAATGAGTAGCCAAAACCCCCAAAAGGGTTAGAGGCAAGAGACGAAGCATTGACTACAGGCCGAGCCATAGTACTAGTGTAGGCCTCCGGCACTGCAACTGTAGCAGCTGGAAGTGTCGAAGGAGTGCCATTAACTATAGTGGTATTGGGAGTTGATGAAATCCCAGTGTTCTGAAGACTAGGCTCAACACTCATCCTTGTGGGATCATAAGTCTGACAAGTGGATGTGTGTGTACCACTTCTGATAAATCTACGCCTTTTAGAGGGAAATAGCTCGAAAACCGATGGTAACTGTAAAAACCGATGGGACCTGCGAGGAAGTTGTTATGACTCCACGACGACTTATGACTCTCAACAAATTAAAAGATATCCTAATGCCAACTAGTAATCAAAGAGCATACCAAAAATTCAAACAGCCAATATGCATGCAAACGGGCTAAAGTGGTTGAGTGGCCCCCCTCGCTAAAGAAGGTATGCCTCATCCAGAAGGGACCTGAGACTCCTTGCTAAAGTTTGGAGGTAACAAAATCATTTATAAGGGCCCTCGTAGGCTTAACAACCAGTCATTTACACCCCCCCGGAGAGCTAATCCTCCATAAAGGTTGTGTGTTGTCCGACCCCTATCTGACTCAGGATACAGTAAAAATAACCCCTGCAAGTAACCTATGAGAAACCTAAGTCAAGCAACTAATAAACCATTGTATAACCAATGCACAAGTGAATAGTCGTAAGTCCGGATCACCGTATGGGCAGGGTAGAAAAGCTCGAAACCTTGAAAGTATCACCTCTGACAGAGGTATGGGCACTAGAAAGATCCCTCAAATATGAATAAATCCACAGAAATATCTCTGACTCTAGGTGAGTATCTAGGGGTTATCCCTTCAAGTAACTTCACGTGACCTCGTGATTAACTCCGATGTGAGTGGAGCCTTCTGATATTACCAATTATACAATGGATTTCTCAACTTCCTGTCTCAGACACATAAGTTGATTTAATTGCCTTGGAGAAGTTTACTCACAAAATATTATTCCAAGGCACTAAATCCTAGGCTAGTTTGTGCACCCTAAAAAATAAAATCGTGACTAATCAATTTTAGTTTAAAGCATAAATTTTATTGGCCGTGATTACTCAAAAAGGTATGGAAATGAAACTCATGGTGTTATGACTCTGCATAAGAATAAAAATATATATAATGCAAAGCCTAACTTTAACTTTTCAGTGAATGATATGCTAAATAAAACAGTGCAATCTTCAATTTTAATTCTGCAACTCAGAAATAAAATGCAATCTCTTGTCAAATGTGCTAATCTAATGATAAAGTTTCAAAGACAAAAATACCAACCAATGCAAAATGCCTTTTTTTTGTATTTTCAATATATTTAAAAAGAAAATGCATGGATTGATAAGCGACTTGATATACAACCTCTACTGTGTATAAAAGTAATCACTCGAGCAGAATATCAAGCAGCTAAGCAGACAGCCCAACTACCAAGGACAAATCAAAAATGGAAAACAAAGAGAATTATGCCACCCAAAAATTCAACTCCAAAAAGGTTTCTTGTCATCCCAGATAATCTCAACAGGTACCACAGAGACCCAAGAAGGCTCAGTGATCCTCAAAACCTACCCAACAATCACTAAACCAAGAAAACAAGCAAGGGGGAAGTGGTATACGCTCCTATTCAAGAGAAAAAGGCATATATACGCCTCTTGCAGTGGGACAACAAGTGTATACACGTGACTGTCAGGGAAAAAGGGGCGTATATCTTTTAAAATAAGGCTAGGCAAGGTAAAAAGGATGAAAACTCAGACCCAAAGTGAATAGACTTTGTCCAACTATGATATGACAAGAAATACAAAGGAAAAAGAGCAATGTAAGAAGGAAAAATACTTTAACCCTTAGAAGGAAGATCTCTCCCTAGTGGAGTCGCCAATTTTGTTACAAGGGAAAATCTCTCTATGGCCAAGGGTAAACCACAATAGACAGGTATGACTATAGAAATCAACGCAATTCCAGCATGTGCTATATAAATTAATGTGCAATACAAGGAAGAAACCTACCTCAATCCAATCGTTTGATGTCATTCCACCATTGATCACTTTGACCCAAAGATTTACACCTGTAAGAAATTCTCAACGAACAAGCGATGAAAGTATATAGTGACAATATATAAAATGAGTTAGCACATCAGATAACACAATCCATTAATAAACATTACAAACATGCCCATGGATAATAATCATATATTTGCAAGATATCGACAAGACGGGAAATGAGTATTTCTATTAATAATTTATCAACAAAAGTATCAACATTACATACTTCCGTGTCGACACGGTTCGAAACAAAGAAACCAAGTTCCTTCCAACTGGGTCTCCACCACTTCAATCCTCCACAAAAAGCAAGCTCATGGAAAAGAGATAAAGAGATCCTCTTGACAATAAGGGAAGAGCTTGGGGTTTGAACACTGTGTTCAGACTTGAGGGATAAATAGATGCAGACTCAATATGAAGTAATTTCTCCAGAGTAACTTTTCTCTCAAAGTAGAATGCTTTCTCTCTCTTTTTCCATAACTCGAAATTGTTCTCTTATAGCCTCCATAATGCAACTGAAGGGCTGAGTCGGAACACTTCCCATATATGGAAGGCCAAAGATCAGAGATATTTTGTCGTGACATGGAAACCCGACCTCATTTTGTATTTTCTAGCACAAATCCCAATAAACGCGAGCTATAGTGGAGCATCAAGCATATACACATCTTGCAAAGCAGTTAGGGAGCATATATGTGGAAAAATATATATTTTTGGCTCTGGATTTATCAAAAGGGGGTTTGATAAGTCTACATAGGGAAAATGGAAAAAGGCCCTCTGTGCAAGATAGAAATGGTGAGGCAAATCTTTCTATAACAATCACCATAAGAGCGCACCATATCACCCACATGCAAACGGTACTGTGGAAGAATTTAACAAAATCCTGGAGAACGCACCGACAAAGATTTGTAACGTCAATAGGGATGACTGGGATCTGAAATAACTATCAATATTATGGGCCTACCGGACCACGTGTAAGAAATTAACAGGGCACACACCATTTATATTGGTTTATGGCCAAGAAGCAGTGGTGCCATTGTAATTTCTAGTACCAAGCTTGTGTGTAGCAGTAATTACACAAATGATAGAATGAGGCATAGTACAGGAGAGACTGGACCAGTTAATGACTATGGGGGAAGACTAGATCTTAGCACGATTCCACCAACAATTTCAGAAAGCAAGAGATCAAGCTTGGCATAATCGACACATCAAGAAGAAGACATTCATGGAAGGAGACCTAGTACTATTGTATGACAACAAATCATTTCAGCACCCGGGAAAGCTCAGAATGCACTGGTTAGGACCATAAGTAGTAAAATATGTCACAGATGGAGGATCTATATAGTTAAGAGACTTATCATGCTCATAAATAAGAGGGATGATTAATGGGAGCCGACTGAAGCTTTACAAGGACAGTCGACCAGCTACCATGCAATATAATAAAAAAAATAAAAAAAGAACAAAAGGAAAGAAACAAAAATGACACAACGCGTCGGAGAAAGAAAGAGCAATCACATGGAGGAACAAAAAATCAGTGAGGAGAAGGACAATAGTCACATACAAAGGGAAACAAGTGGGAAAAGCAAATTCGGCAAAAGCAGGACGACATGACAACACGAGGAAGAATTAAAGGATGGTAAGGACTGATGGGATGCCACATTAAACGCACCAACTGAAGACGACAAGGCAGAGTAATGGCAAATACAGAACCCTCAGAGATTCATTGAACCCATAGTTAAGGTGCATTAAAACCCATAATGAAGGAAGCGTCATCGACAAGCTTCATGGAAAACCCATACAACACACAGACGCGGGAGAAAATAGTCTTCGCGAAAGAAGAGAAGACAGAGAGAAATAGAGGATGAAAATCATAGAGTGAGTTCACAGAGATCATAGAGAGCATTCGAACCCAGAAAACGGTCGACATTCACCACCATGGCATCGCCCAAGCAAGCAGAAGTGAGCCAGACCACCAGAAAAACCATAGTTTAGACTAGGTCATGAGGATGGGCAAAGAAGGTGAACAACAACCGCCAAAGATCGTCAACATCGACAAAATCCCATCCCCAGAAGCAACACCAATGCACTCTATACCCATACTGGAAGAAATCCAACAGCCAACACCAGAGGGTACAAATACAGACATACCAATAGAAGTACAGGAACCGTAGAACCAGGAAGAAGAAACCCTGAAGGAGGTACAACCAGGGAACACCAGACTAGTTTTGGAAGACAATGGAATGAAGATGAATCAGGATGAAACACTAGAACCAGACGAGTCTCAAACGACAATATCAGACCACCCACCGAAGGGAGCGGTTGAGGATATCACAGGTCAACTGGAATGGCAGACTGAGGAACAAATGGAAGTCGCGGGAACTTCGAGTCAGCCACCGCCATCAAGGAAAGACAAGATACAGATACCCAGATCACCTCGCTAGAAATTGACAACAAAAATCGTTCTACCAAACATACCAGATGGGGTACAGGTAGGACCAAAGCTACTAGGTCACATCGGGAAGCTTAAATACTCAAACCACGACATAGCAGATGAAGACAAGTTCCCGAAACTTTCAAAAAGAGTATACATGGAGACAGTGGGCACGAGTCAGTTTGGGGAACCGCTTGATCAACCACTCCAATGGGAAACCAGGTTGCAGAAGACATGAATTTTAGGTCTGGTGGACCTACCACATTTCGACAGGGGCCAACACGCAACAACATGGACAAGCTCATGTCGATAGACGTAGAGCTTATCGCAAACATAACAGGATTGCCAACTTGGGGCATGGATCCCGCGCAATTTTTGGATGACAAATCCAGGGAGAAAGCGCTATCATAAGACATGAAGAAAAAGTATGGCACTGACATGGGAACAAGAGGGATCATTGTCAAAAGGATCAACAATTCCACAACACAACTGGGCATGAAGATCTTATCTTGCAAGATGCTAATAAAATGCCACAGGGAGGAAGTCCCAGCAGGAGTCGTTGCAGTTGCAGCTCAGTGCACAGAATTCACCTCAATGAGTTGGGCACCGTATCTCTTGAACCTATTCCTGGTTGACTGCAAGGATGCGCAGGATCTAGGAACAAAGTTCCACTATTCATGGTTGATCACACTAATAGCCTTCATGGGATGGAGAGAGCCAAGGTATGTAGTTTTTGGCACTAGACCCAAATAAAATCAAGGGAAAAGATATTTTTTTCTCAGAGCCAGGCCAGAGGCCAGGAGAAAAAAGGCGAATGGGTCTATCTTTGAAGGATACCTATGTGACCTACAAGAAGCCATCTCCAATATGTGGAGAATAACACCAGAAGTTGTTGTACGATATGGGGACATCACCAACATCCATCCCACACAAAATACAATGTGGATATAGGAAAGAAAGGATCCAAATAAATAGTGGCTGCAAATGCGCTACTGTATTATAGAAGGGGACATCGACATGATCAGCAACGAATGGGACGATGAGTGGAAGACTCCTGTCCTTACCCAGGAAATACCGGAAATAATAGCAGAAGAAGAGACAGGGCAGGGAGAGACCCAGCCAAAGGAAATTCAAGTGCCCAAGAGACGAAGAACAGGCTAGGGAAAAGAAACATAGACAGAAGAAGGGCCAATGAAGACAATGATGCATAACAGAAAGAAAGATAATACGCAGTCAGCCAAGGAGAAGCAAAAACAGGCCGAGCCCGCACAAGATACCATAGTAAATCCCAATCCACAAGAACCGGGGGGAAACAAGAGGCTCACCATGCATATAGGAGGCACGTGCAAGAAATAAAAGGCACAAAGAATACCGCCAGAGTATACGATCATGGATGACGATGGGGAAATGATAGTCCAAATGGTCCAAGATTTTCTATCTGAGGACTTCGACCATGCTGCACACCACAGGGATAGGATTGAAGATAAATTGGTAGACATGTGGCATCTCCTCAATGACATCGGGGAAAGGTAGCCAACAAGCAGTAGGGGACTCAAACCATTAGCACCGCAGACAGAAGGAAGAGTGGAAGAAGAGGAGCGAGAGTTAGTCCAGGAAATACTGCAGCCATACGTAACATTCCATATCAACACTAGTATGTTGCGCATGGACGAAATTGTGGGGAAGACACCCTTGAAGGACTTAATCCAAATCGAACTTGTGTTGATAAGGATACAATCAGGGGCACTACATAGCTTGCAGGTTAGTGTAAACAACAAGGTACAATATTGCGCATGCAAAAACTTAACCGAATTAAAGCAGGCAACAAAAAAAGGGGATGCGCTAGAAATAGTCTATGAGTAGACTAAATCTAAGACCTGGGAGGAAAGGGAGCGCATAAAATTATTGGAGTAGAAACTAGCAGGAACTTACAAGAAGATTCCACAGGCTGCATAGGGAGATGAAATCACAGCAGGAGAAAATATTGATCAGATTGCACAGGCAATCAATCAATATCAGAAGGAGATAGATAATCTTTGAGAACAACTCATACCAACCACTCCACCAGTAGTCAATGAGTAAAGGAAGAAGGAATCAACAACGCAACTCCAGGAAATAGAGAAGCAGGTCAACAAAGTAGTTGACTTGTTCGATAAAGCAACGCAGCTTTGGACAGTTAGAGGAGGATCAGCAACTCCAAAAGTGGGATAAAGAAGAAGAAAGGATCAACGCAGCGATCCAAAAACTCAAACAAAGATAGAAGACACTGCCAATTATAGAACATATCAAGGGAACACATGAGATGAAGAAATTACAGGCAGATCTCACTACCACGCAAACACAGAAACAAGAGTGTCAGGCTCAAATGGAACCGTTGCAAGAACATGTAGCAGAAGTCATGGCACAAGAAGAGGAAGCCAAGGCACATATAGCCCAGACCTAGGCAGAGTGCATGGAAGTAATCAGTGACAAAATTGAGGTCTAGATAGTGGACACACTCAAGGAGAAGATTGCGCAGACGCATACACAGGCAACAGAGCTTAGGGAAAAGTTCCAGGTGATCACCAAGGAGGTCAAAGAAGCTCACAAAGGATAGGTGGCTCGAGATGAGCCACATATTAGTGTTGGGGGCCTGTTGGAGGTAGGCCAAAGGCCAAAGTGGAAAATCATGGCATTTTTGGAAAAGAAATCATGCACGAGCAAAGCGACAACTGGAAGAGAGAACAACACGTGCGCATGCAATGGAAAGCAAGAGCTAGAAGAAAGAACAACACACACACATGGGAGGAAGACCTAACGATGGAAGGGTTAGGGTTTTGGTAATGTATTGTAAACGTATGAAGAGCCTGAAATGTATAAATAGTGATACGTAGGTATCATAAGGGGTTGGATTTTGTGTTATTTGGTTCAATTGGCATCAAATTACTATTATGCTATTGTAGTTACGCATGAGTGGATGCAATATGTAATGTTTTTTTGTGAGACCTATTTTGTATAAGTTGTTGATCTAGAGGGGATGAGGGAGGGTAGATCTTGAGGTTTATATTGTAGGCTACAGAGCCTAGTGTGATCTAGTCCGCCTCATATAGATCTCTCCTGACTGAGAAGAGTTGTAAGCACGCGACGCTATAGATGCGAACATAATACAATAAAAGAGTTGAGAGCCAAATCTTTGTGGATGTATCCCCAGGAGGGGGTGAACCACAGTAAAGTATGTGTTGTCTGATGAATGTTTTCATATCTCTTGTTGTCTGAAACAATTAGTATTATGTTGAATGAATGAGTTGTTATATTGTCTGTTTAAGTGCTTTTGCGAAACTGAAGGAATGAGCCTATGGATCTACTGCATAAATTGTGAATAACAGTATGTTTCATTTACAAGTCATAATAATGGTTCAATATTTATCTCGCTTATCTAACACTCAATCCTAGGATGTAAACACCTGAGTATTACAACCACCCATTAAAGCTATCTTGGGTGAGACTGTGCAACGCATTCTGTGTGTTGCGTTGCCTTCTGGTTTACCAAGAGGGTCGATAGTTTTAGAGGCTTTGTTGGAAACCCGAAAAAAGATGAACCTTGGGTCAATAAACTCAGACAGTATAGGAGATAAGCAACCAACAATGGTCTTGGCTAGATTTGGTCAAGGGAATTTTCATGTTAAGGTGGAGTGTTGGGACTCCATTGAAAGGTGCCTGAAGGTGAGTGGTAAAGGCTCACTTGGAAGTAATGGTTGGATGTGGTCAATATTTCAAATACTTTCTTCGAGGTGGAGCATTAAAGGTGCCCCAGTCAAAAATTTGGTTCAATAGAAAGGATGATGTGTTTATGTATTGATAGGTTAAATCAAGGGTTTGAGAACACATGATGGATGCAGGTTCATATTCCTTGGAATTTTGGAAATTATTGCAGGACAAATGGGATCAAATGGCATATTTAGTAATGCCAAAGTTGCAACATGATTTGTGGTCAGATGCAATTAAGTGCTATTTGGAAAATCGGTCACCATTAGTTTCAAAGGTTGGAAGATTATGGAAGAGGTATATTGAATAGGTCTTCTCTTGTGATTACTCAGTTTTTTGAAATTGTTTGATTGTTATGTTCATGCTCTCATCAACATTCTAAGTAGGATCCAGATCAAACAAGTATATCTTTGTTGGTTATAATGACTATGTCAAGGGATATAGATCATGATTAACAGAGATAGTGTTTGATGGATTTATTCCCAAATCAGACATAGTAAAAGATGAAAGTTATAAAGCATGACTAATAGAAGAAAGGTATGTGGAAGGCATTGTTTCCCATGAAATATTCTCGCTAGTTGTTAATATTTTCTCTAATTCATGTAGCATTGGCACTAGTTGTTGTAGCTAGATGCTAAGACAAGTTTTTTTATGGATATTTGTATGAGGAGATATGTATATCAAACAACCAAAAGGGTTTTTTCAGGATCGCAACAGAAGATTTGTTTGCAAGCTCAAGTAGTCATTGTATGGCTTGAAATGTGCATTAAGCATTGGTACAAGATGGGTGATTCCTTCATGGTGAGCCAAGTTTTACAAGAAATGAATTTAACCATTGTGTTTATGGTACATTCATTATCTTGGTGTTTAGATTGTTGACAATATGTTTTTTGAAGTAAAATCATGGTTAAGATCAGCAGGTTGGCTCAGTTGGCAAGGATGTTCGTGGTGAAGGATCAAGGAGTAGAAAAAACAAATATTGGGCATGGAAATACATAGAGGCAGGAAAGATGGTAATCTTTGGTTATCACAATTGCAGTATAAGGAAAAGATACTCAGGAAATTCGGCATGAACAATATGAAATCGAAAAATATCCCTTTGTCTTTCCATTTGTTTTCTTCAGGTGTATATCCTTGTAATATGGAAGAAAAGGTTATGTATCATGTATTGTATGCTAGTTGGAAGTATAAAGTATGTGATGGAAAGGTTTGATATGTTCAAGTATCAGATATTTCACATACATTTGGTGTTGTCAGTGGTCACATGACAAATCCAGGTAAAGAAGTGAAATATGTGCTTCGGTATTTTAGAGGCACATGTATCACCTATAGTGGTTTCAATGTTTTTTGTCTGAGATTATTCATATTTTGCAGGAGGATTTGGACAAGAAAAGATCTACTTCAGGTTTTGTCTTTTATGAGTATAAGGGACCATTGGGTTAGTTTGGACAAAGTGAAGGTTTTGTTTATGTGGTAGTCAAATCCTTGTGCATTTGACACATAGTTCAACTTACCTAAATTGGACATGGTATCACTTTGTAAGACATGTTACTAATGGAGGTGGTGTGGTCCATATTCAAGCAGGTTGTGTAGACATGTTTTTGGAACCAGTATTGAAGAGAAGTTGTGGTCATGATTTTCTTCTCTTGAAGGTGATGAATCAAATTGGACAAGGCATCAGGGAAATTGTTGTCAAGGTGGAGATTGTTTAAATGGTGACAGCAAATCCCCATGAGATGTGGATATCGATCCTATTATTTAGCTTTTGGTTGAGATACAGAAACCTAAGTTAGAATGTACAATTAATGAATTAGTTTCATCGTAACTGTGGGAGAAGTTGTTTAAATATGTGTGCCTAAGAGACAAATATTGAGCCAACGGCTTCAAGCCCTCTCTAGGTTGTTGGTTGTAATCTCTAGTTTATTGAACAATAAAAATGTCGTTGTCATTGTCCCGTGGATGTTTCCCTCACACTGAGGGTTTTACCATGTAAACTATTCTCTTCTGTGTGATTGAATGTCTGCATGTTTTCTTTGGTTTTTATTTTGCAAAATTAATCTTTGTGGTTTGAAAGATCCTAAAGATCCTAACAGAATCCCACTGAAATGCCAAGATATTATCCCTTCAAAATTTTCTATATAATATTATTTCAATTTGTAGATTGGATCAAGATGAACACAAGTGTCAAGCCATGAAACAATGCTCACCATGATACAAATTCCTAGTAAGATACATGTACATGTTTAATATCGAAGAAAGGCACATGTTGAAGTCAAAAAATGGCATGTCTTACCTTTTCATAATAGACCTAGTGCAATATTAATTGAATGGAATCTGAGGAATTAAAAGGAAATTACATAGGTAAAACACCCTCCAGTGATTCAATCTCTATTCAAATTCAAGTCAAGGTTTCTTTGAACTTCTTTTAAGAAAAAAAAGGATCACCAACACCATTCACTATTCAAATTCAAGTCAAGGTTTCTTTGAACTTCTTTTAAGAAAAAAAAGGATCACCAACACCATATCATTTGATGCGGAAATATTATCAGTTTCACAGGAATTAGTTCGGTCGAAAGAAATGGCTTCTAGGGAAATATGATTTTCTTTAACTCGAAATGGGCCATGGACAGAGACTAATCATTACTTGCAGCAAACATCCTAGAATTTTGAGTCTCTTAAACTCAAGAATAATCTTTCCAAAATAGAGAAGAGATCAATCCATTTTTATTCATTTCCCTGTAAAGGTTTAGCGAGACTCATCTATGGAGTTGAGGATGTATTTTCTTCTCTGTTAATTAATTACTCGTTCAATGTACCCTTGTGGATGTTTCAATGTCTAGACATCCAAGGAGCCATATGTATTTCATTGGCACCATCATAGATGAACTTCTTGAGCTTCAATCCATCAATATCAATGAGTCTGGATCTTCTGAATGATTTATTTTTCTACAGATTCTTTGCACTGTATCATTAATTGTTCAAAGTCAAAGAAAACCAAAGATAAATTTTCAACAATCGAAGAATATTACATTCTTTAAATCATGGTATGGTTATGCATTGATTTTTGTCATCAAATTTATTATAGAATCGCGTTTCTAGGTCACAAAATCCATTTCTTTGAACATTTTATCTGAAGTGCCTTTCTATGTGATCTATTCAATGTATCGTTGTTCAATTTTATAAAATTTAGCCCCTCTTTGTTTGGAAAAAACAAGAAGTTGAAGCATTTGTATTTGTTATCATTCTTGTTTTTTAAGACAATCCTTTTGAAGCATTTGTATTTGTTATCATTCTTGTTTTTTAAGAGAATCCTTTAGATATCGATGAATTTGAAGGTTCTATGATGGGAGTGGTTGGAAAGGAAGGTTATGATGTACTGAAAATCGAACATGTGCAACAAAAGGATTCATTTTAGTAAAAAATGGCTTGTTGTTGGTTTTTTGAGGTCCTTCTAAATATTTTAACTTTTCTACTGACATTGGCTAGCTTGGGGATGAGTGGGGAAAAAAGAAAAGTGACAAATACCAATAGAGCTCCTTAGACTGAGGACACTAGAGGTTGAATCTTGAAGTACAATAAGAGAAGTAGGGGACATGTGGATAGGTGATGTGGCAGGTGGTATAGGTGATGTTAAGACCAAATATCAATATAGCATAGAAAAACCTCAGAAAAAGTACTCAACGCCTTGAAAAAGAGATAATTTCAGATAATAAACCTCTTCTAGGGGGCAACCTCCTTTTACCCCACTTA
>JZKD02S1601407.1:805867-819163 GCA_000966675.3 Picea glauca
ATACCAAAACAGAAAACAAGATTCACTTCAAAAACTATATTTCATTACGTATAATCACAATATAAATACAACTACAAGTAGTTTAAGATAGCCATCTATCTTAAGTACACAATCTAGATAGTTGAGATAATATATCAACTCTCCGTAACAAACTCAAACCAAATACTAATCATGGCATTTAGCCATTATTCTCCAACAACATTTATGTCCAATATTATGATATTGACAAAAGGACTACTCTCTTTATGTGATAAGATTCTAAGATTTGACCACAACCTTGTGCAATAACATCCATAAGAGTATATAAGAATCCTCTAAGATATAGAACTGAACAAAAGTAAGACAAGCAATAACCACTCCATGATAGAACATTAAAATTCACGTGAGATTGTGTATATGTTATTAGATCTAAATTGCTTTAGATCCAACAATATATACATGACTTCATGCGGCATTTAACGATCTATCATGGGGTGGTTATCCAACGTCAGACATAAGATATTCTAGGATTGTTTTATTATGCATGAACTGGTTAATGATCTTGTATGTTGCCAATGGGCTTGTAGAGAGAGAAAAAACTAAGGATGAGATAGTGCAAACTATGAAAAAAATAATAACTTGACTTGTTGTATGTGGTTGAATGATCTATTCACTGGAAATACATGTTAAGGGCATTCTTCAAGTTGATAGTCTACAATCATGCATTATTAAAATAAATGCTCTGTAGATTGAGTTTGCTGAAGACATTCTAGCCAAACTAAGGCATCACATCATATTTGAATATTGGCTCCACACCTGCAGATTAGGAAATAGATGGAGCGATCTACATCTTGGCTTGCTCTAGATCCTTCTTGTGACTATTAGAGGAATTGGGGGGTAGAGCAAGAAATCCTTGAACCTATTTTAGTATAAAGAGAAAATGGAAAAAAATTATAGGGCAGGTGATTGAGATATCATGTTGAGTATTAAGGAGTTGTCAAAGGCAATTGCATTACTGATTACTTCCATAAATAAGGAAAAAAACAAAAAATAAGGGTTCATACACAAAATAAAAAGAATGAAGTTTTCGTGGCAGGAGGAATTAGTGAGTTAATGTAACATACACAGTTTGATCCCATGATTAAATGTGTAATTAATTACACTAATTATTATTTTAATTCTTGCAAGGATAATCAATTACGATGTCATGATGATCTCGACCCATAAATGTTGTAAATATTATATCCTTCAGCCAATAAGAAAAAAATGTCAACAGATAATTGAGGCACGAGCACATATAGGGACCATGATACCATGACTAGGAAATATTGAAGGGGCCAAGAAGGGGTTCAACATGTCTAATAATTCATATCCACCCTTACCACAATATTTTGTGATGCCAAATTGATTTTTAATTATCCTCCATTTCAGTCATTAATTTGACAAGAAAATCATTGTGTGTAGTTGGTGGAAGAACCACCTTCTACAATTATGAGAGGATTGGGATGAGTGCTTGAGGATGAGATAGGTGAAGTATGGATAGTGAAATCACCCTCTAGAAGTTTCTCCCACTTCTTTAGAAAATGTGCCCACCATTGAAGGGGGTGAATTGCATATGAGATGGTTGTTGATTTGCATGAGCGTAGATTTGAGCATGTGGGTGGATGAGAAGAGGAGCAATAGAGAAGAGTGTTCGCATGAGCATATATGCACACATGGATCATGGCTATACCTATCTTTTCAAGAGAAAATGGAGAAGCAGGTCAGGAGCTAAGCCAAGGGGTGAGTATCTAGTGAGCAATATTGAGAGATTAGGCTATGATGGGTGCACGTGGCACATTGAATGGATGAGTTTCCTAGAGGGATTGTGAAGTAGAAAAACATAACTCATTGTTGTGTTGTGTTAAACCAGCAGGAGGGGTTCCTTTAGTTTTTGGAGTTCATGGTAGTCAGCAAGGAGTTTCCTATGGAGTTGTCCCTTGAAGAGTTTTCCTTTTTTCCCATAATCACTAAGAGTTTCCTAAAGTATCCCTTATGGCATCATGGTCTAGCTAGGGGGTGGCTAGAAGTAGAAAGATAGAGTGCATCTATGCCTAAGTTTGGGTGGAAAATAACTTACCCTCGATTAGTTTGTCAGGTAGCTCAATAAAAATTCTTCTAATATGCAATGAAATCCTATATACAAACAAGCTTGAAATTATGAATCTATGCTTGATAATATTTGCATGATTAGCCCCACTTGGTATTCAATTGTTCTAGGCGGTAGTCCCTCGTATTTGGGGGTTTGCAGGAAAAGACCCTGAAAATTTATTTTTGGGTTGTTTTGGCACATGGTTTTGTTTGTTTTGAGTAGATTTAACACATAATTTTTTGCCCATGGTTTTCTAATTTCAGTGAAGAAATTAAAGTTTTAATATAATATACATCAATGGATAAGGGATTTTGGATGTCATGGGATCACATATATTGCATTATAATTTTGAAGTTAATACAGTGATATTTAAAGGTGAGGATCTAAAACTTTGTTAGTTTTCTCAGTTAAGGTTTTCCAGGGTAAATTTCTAAGTACTATGTGTGGTCTATTGTTTTAATTATGTTTTATAAAGAATATGTATGTTCATTGTTATAATGTAAAGATTTCAAAACCTACATTTGGTATCCAAGTAGTTATTGGCTTCAGGGGGACACTCTTTTTGTTAAGGCTTCATATATATTGTGTATGTGATAAACATGGTTTCAGTGGGAGCTCTACGGTGGTGATTCTTGTGGTGAAAGAAAATGGTGAGTAGTTCTAAATTGAGATCAAGAAACTTAATGGGAAAAGATTTGGGCTTTGGAAGTTGAAGATGGAGGATCTTCTGGTAGATAAGGAATAGTGGGTCATTGTGGATCTTGGTACTACGCCTATGGGTATGCCGATAGAATATTGGATGAAGTTGGATAGGACGGGAACATGGATGAAGTTGGATAGGACGGGAACAAGCACAATCCAATTGCGTCTTTAAAATACATTGTTACTAAATTTCAAGGAAGAGAAACTATAGCCAAGGAATTATGGGATAACTTAGGGGATTTGTATCAATCTAAGTCCTTGGTAAATAAAATTTTCCTTCAAAAGAAGCTACTTCCAAAGGATGAACAATAGAGACTCGGTGACAGAGCATATAAATGCCTTCAATACTATGGTAAGTCAGTTGTTGTCTATGGATATTAAAATTTCACATGAAGATAAGTGCATTAACTTACTATGTTCATTGCTATATTCATGGGATAGTATGGTTGTATTTATTGGTAATAATGCAACCACATTAAAATTTGATGATGTGGTTTCATCCTTGTTATCGGAAAAAAAAAAATGAGGAGGAAAAACATGGATAGCTAGAGCACGAATCCCTTATCTATAACAGGATGTACCCTAGATAGAAATAAAAATAATTCCTTGAGTGGGAGATCTATATCTAGAGGTAGACCTAAATTGATGCAGGAGCATCGTCAACTCATCAAGCGAGCCAGCACATCAAGTGGAACTCAACTGGACAAGCCAGCACAAATTTTGAAAACACTTTGGGAATTGTTGCGTAATATTAAATGATTCATTTAAGAGACGGTGCACTTGTATATTGTAATGGACCTTGAGCCTTTAAGCTCTCGTCCTTAGGTAGATAGACGATATTTATTTTAGTTAATGCTGGTAGGTAGATTTTAATTGTAGATTTGATAGTTTAGAGTTTGAGAGGAAAAACGGATATAGACACCCTCATTGTATCATTGTAAAATAATCGATTCAGGAGAGCAGAAGAGAAAGTAGAGAACTGTGTGAAGAACACCCATGTACAAACGATTGAATTAATAGAAGAAGCATTGATTCAAATCCATGGTTCATGTTGTTTCTCTGTGTACATTGTTGTCATGCTCATGAATGTTTATTTCCTGTCATACATTTGCTTTTATATGTTGTGTATGTGATTTTATGGTGAACTTGAAGTCTGAAGGAAAGGAGAAATTAGTTTCAATTGTTTCTCTACTTTGAACTAGAGGATTCCTGCAAGGAGTGCAGTCGAATTGTCCGCAAGGAGTGCGTTGACAGGAGGGTTCAATTAGAGATAATTGTTGTTCTCATTTCTTCGAGGGTGCAGATAGGCACAGTGCCATGTAAGGAGTGCGCAGGCCAAGCGAAGTCTCAGAGTTGCGATTTTGAGAAAAGTATCGAGAGACTGTTGTTGCAGGAGTGTGCAGGGTTGAGCGACTTCAACACTTAGACGTTGTTGAAGATTTTCCGCAAGGAGTGCACGCAAGAAGTTCTCAAAAGGATTTGAGAATCGTAAGGAAGCTCAGGAGGAGTAGGCCTTCGAACTCATTGAAGGATAAAGTGTTGGGAAAGATGTTGTTGAAGGCTCGGAGGAAGCGCTTAATTCATTTTAGGGTTAGGGAAGGGAGAAAGGACGGTCGAGACTCTCAGAGAGAGTTTTGCGAGTTTCGAAGAGTCGTTGAGTCTTGCAGAGGTGCAGGGAAGTTAGCAGCACAGGAAAAGGAAGGTTTGAATCTCAGGAGGAGCATAACCGTTGATCTGTGCCATAGGAGCCGTCGGATCTACACGTGGAATCATGCATCGGGAGTTCGCAAGGTGAAGCTCCAAAGGTTCGCAACGAGGATTGTGATATCGCGAGACGCGATATACCGATAAGTCACAGAGGAGTCGTGTGGACCATAGCTGGAGATAGTCAAGGACAGGTGGCAGATATCAGGAGGACTCGCGAACTCGGAAGTTCGCAGGGTGAGATCCCAAGCATCGGGCACTCCAAGTCACGAAGATGCGAGGTCGCAAGTGGTGAAAGCGCGATAGGATTGTATTGGTGTTTCGGCGCATCGGGTGTCGAAGGTTGCAAACCCAAAAACTTGGTATCGCGAGTGGAGAAGTCGCGATAGAGAGAAGTCCCGATAGAGGACAGAGGAGAATCAATGGTTTGATTGACCATCGAGTCTCGGGGATTTGAGAGACCAGCAAGTAAACGAGAACTTGCGAAGCCGCGAGTTCAGATCCTCCGAAAGTAGAGAAGGGAGGAACACCCCGAAGAGAACTATGGGTGCAGATTTCCAAATAGGGAAATAGAAGAACCTTTGAGTTCTTTGGGCAGAGGAAGAGAAGAAGGTCCTGAGGAGAGCGGTCGTGCTCTGAGGGGCGCGGTTGCATCAGATTTGGTATCAGAGCGGGATTAACTCTTTGCTTTTTGTAGCACAGAGAGAGAAAATTTGCCATGCCGCCCAGAAGAGAGAGACAATCACCCAACCCAGAAGATAAGGAGGTGCGAAGAAGAGGTAGGCCAGCAGGAAATCCAGAAATGGAGAGACAGATGCGTGATCTCCGAGCAAGATTAGAATATATGGAGGCAGCGCAGAGATGCACAGCCAGTGCTGGAGATCTAAGTGACTCCGAAGGTGAGGTTGAAGTTGAACGCGAGGAGGAAGTTACAACTGAAGATGCATCAACTGAGAGGTTGATTAAAGTTATCGCCAGAATGGGTGCGAAGGCGAAAATGGACATTCCAGTTTACGAGGGGAATCTGGATGCAGAGGAGCTACTAGACTGGATTAGAGCTCTTGACACCTACTTCGACTATGAAGATATTGAAGAGGATAGGAAGGTCAGACATGTTGTCACGTGCCTAAAAGGACATGCAGCATTGTGGTGGGACGAGCTACAAGCTGACAGACGCTGCAAAGGCAAGCAAAAGATCAAGAGTTGGGATCAAATGATCGCGAAGATAAAAGTGAAGTTCATCCCAAGGGATTACCAAATTACTTTGTTCAGGAGAATGCAGAACCTGAGATAGAAGCTGATGACAGTGAAGGAATACACAGAGGAATTCTACAAGCTGAACATCAGAGCAGGTCATCGGGAGAGTGATGATGAGAAAGTTGTCAGATGTCTGAATGGTCTGAGATACGACATTCAGGATGAATTAAGTATGGTTACCATCAGGACGGTGGAGAATGCTTATCAGATGGCTCTGAAAGCCAAAGAGAAGTTGAGCCGTAAGCAAGGTCAACAAGGGCAAGGCAGAAATCAGCCCAGAGGAAAGATAGTTGCCCAGGAGAGATTCCGAAAGCCCAAGGAGGAATGGAAGAAACCTCAGGGTAGAGTAGAAAGAGGTGGTACCTCACAGAAAGAACCATACATTGAACAGAGAGGGCAGCATAATGAGCAGAAAGAATATTATGCTGACGCGAACACTTTTCCTCGTACCAGAGGTAGAGGAAGAGACCGAGGTGGAGTTATCACATGTTTTACATGTGGGAAGAATGGGCACAGATCATTTGAGTGTCCAGAGAAGAAGAAGGACATTGGAGAAGATCACATCGCTGAAGCGAAGATGCGAGATGTTGAGACAGAAGACGCAGAAGGCGAAAACTCGCTTATGATGTGTAAAGTCCTTTTGACACCCGAGAAGAGGATGGAAAGTGCAGTCCAAAGGACCAGACTATTCAGAACAGCTTGCAAAACCAAGGACAGAGTGTGCAAGGTTATTGTTGACAGTGGTAGCACAGATAATCTCATTTTGACCAAGATGGTGGAAAAACTGGAGCTAGAGACAACTGATCACCCGAGTCCATACAAAGTTTCATGGCTACAGAAGGGACATCAGGTGAGTGTCACTAAACAGTGTTTAGTTGAATTCAAGATAGGTGGGTATAATGATAAGGTCTTGTGTGATGTTATTCCCATGGATGTATGTCATTTATTGCTAGGTAGACCATGGCAATATGACAGAAATGTGATTCATGATGGGAGGATGAACACATATACCCTGGAGAAGAATGGGAGAACCCATATGTTGCTTCCGATAAAGGATAAGGAGGTGAAAACATAAGTGAACAACACAATACTTCTCATGAGTGGGAAGTAACTTCTTACAGAGATGGAGAAGAAGGAATATCCACAATTCTTTGTGGTCAGAAAGCCAAGGATTGTTCTGACTAGCACAAGAGTGGATGATTTACCAGATGAGATTCAGGAACTACTGGAAGCGTTCGCTGATATCATAGTGGATGAATTACCGCATTCATTGCCACCGATGAGGAGTGTGAGTCACCACATTGATCTCATACCAGGGGCTAGTTTTTCAAACAAAGCTGCATACAGATTGATGCTGCAAGAAAATGAGGAGGTTAAGAGGCAGGTGCAGGAACTGCTGGATAAAGGATTGGTCAGGGAAATTTTAAGTCCGTGTGTTGTTCTGATAGTAATTAGTCCAAAGAAAGATGGAGGCTAGAGAATGTGTACTAATTCCAGGGCGATAAATAAAATAACCATCAGGTACAGGTTCCCATTGCCAAGAATGGATGATCTGATGGATTGCCTGAGTGGGGAAAATTATTTTTCAAAGATAGATTTGAAAAGTGGATATCATCAGATTCACATGAGATAAGGTGATGAGTGGAAGACAACCTTCAAAACAAACGAAGGTTTGTATGAATGGTTAGTCATGTCGTTTGGCTTGATGAATGCACCAAGTACATTTATGAGATTGATGAATGAAGTCCTGAGGGAATTCATCGGGAAGTTTGTCGTCGTATATATGGATGACATATTGATTTTCAGCAAGACGAAGGCTGAACATTTGAAGCATTTGGCCATTGTGATGAGGAAGCTACAGCAGGAGAAGCTGTTGGTCAACATGAAGAAGTGATCATTTATGAAGACAGAACTCATTTACTTGGGATTTGTTATTTCGGTGAATGAATTAAAGATGGATCCAAGTAAAGTGGAGGTGATTAAAAATTGGCCATCACCGAGAAATATTTTTGACGTGAGAAGTTTTCATGGTTTGTCTAGTTTCTACCGAAATTTTATCAGGAATTTCAGTGGGATTAGCGCAGTGATGATGGACACAGTCAAAAAGCGACATAAGTCTTTTCACTGGACAACAGAGGCTGAGAAGAGCTTCAATCTATTGAAGCGGAAGATAACGAAACAACCGGTTTTGGTGTTACTGGATTTCCAGAAGCCATTTCAGGTGAAATGTGATGCAAGTGGGTATGCCATAGGAGCGGTCTTGAGTCAGGAGGACAGACCAGTTGCATATTTCAGTGAGAAATTGGATGAGGAAAAACTGAAATACTCCACATATGATAAAGAATTTTATGTTATCATACAGGCATTGAAGAAGTGGAGGCATTACTTGATCCCGAAAGAATTTGTTTTATATAGCGATAATCATGCATTGCAGTTTGTGAGTCAACAGGAGAAGTTGAATCAGAAGCATGAAAAATGGGTAGAATATATGCAGAATTTCACATTTGTGATTAAACATATTTCAGGTACTGCTAACAAAGTGGTTGATGCTTTGAGCAGAAAGTGTTTGTTGTTGCAGGAATTCTGAGTCAAAACAGTGGGTTTTGAAAATCTCAGGGACATGTATGCAGGAGATGCAGATTTTGGAGAAGCGTATGAAGCAGCTGAGAATCCATTTCTCAGAGATAGAATCCCATGGATAGATTATATGATCTAGTATGGATTGTTGTTCAGAGGCAATCAACTGTGTATTCCAAATTGCTCCATGAGGGAGAATCTGTTAAAAGAGAAGCACAGTGGTGGATTAGTAGGGCATTTTGGTCATGACAAGACATTTGCAAAGCTGAGTGAAGCATACTTTTGGCCAGGGATGCGAGCAGATGTCAAAATATTTGTTGACAAATGTAGAGTTTTCCAGCATTCGAAAGGGAGAAAGCAGAATGCAAGGTTTTATCAGCCATTTCCCATACCAGAAAGACCATGGGAGGCGATTAGCATGGATTTTGTATTGGGGTTGCCGAGGACACAAAGAGGTGTTGATTCCATATTTGTAGTCGTGGACAAGTTTTCTAAGATGGTACATTTCATTCCATGCCAGAAGACTAGTGATGCGACTCACATCGTAAATTTGTTTTTTAAGGAGGTCATTCGACTCCATGGATTGCCGAAAAGCATAGTTTTCGACAGAGACACGAAATTCATAGGGCATTTTTGGAGGACGCTATGGAAGAATCTAGGAACTAATTTGGCATTTAGTTCTACTTATCATCCTTAGACAAATGGACAAGCAGAGGTGGTCAATAGAAGTTTGGGAGACTTGCTGAGGAGCTTAGTGGTGGAGCACCATAGCAGCTGGGATCAGATATTACCACAGGCAGAGTTCGCATACAACGATTTAGTGAATCGGAGTATAGGAAAAAGTCTATTTCAGGTTGTATATGGGATGCAGTCGAGGGGAGTTTCTGAATTGCGAGATTCGGGACAGACTTCTACTAGCAACGCTAGTGCAGAAGAATTTGCTAAGGCGATGAAAGAACTTCACAGCAGAGTGAAGCAGCGACTGATTGATTCGAGTCAGGAATATAAGCACAGAGCAGATCAGCATCGGAGACAACTTCAGTTTGAAGTTGGCGATCTAGTTCTGGCACATTTGAGGAAGGAAAGTTTCCTAAGGGGAACATACAACAAACTAAAAATGAAGAAAATCGGGCCTTGCAGAGTCCTGAAGAAATTCGGAGAAAATGCTTATGAGATTGAGTTGTCGGATAGCATTGGGATATCTCTGATATTCAATGTTTCGGATTTATACCCATACAGGGTTGGAGAAGCAGAAGCTGGAAGTGATGAACAACCATAAGTCCAGTGGCAGAAGCAGATGTCGATTGCAGAAAAGCCACAGATGGAGTGCATACTGGACAAGAGAGTGGGTAAGAAGACCAGGAGAAAATAATACTTTGAGTATCTGGTCAAGTGGAAGAATCATCCAGTGGAAGATGCCAGCTGGGAGACTGAAGTAGTGATACAGAAGCATGGACAAACCATGCAGGAGCTCATGGACAGGAGCCCATGAAAGTTTTCAAGCTGAGGAGTATGATGCAGGAGCATCGTCAACTCATCAAGCAAGCCAGCACATCAAGCGGAACTCAGCTGGACAAGCCAGCACAAATTTTGAAAACACTTTGGGAATTGTTGTGTAATCTTAAATGATTCATTTAAGAGATGGCGCACTTGTATATTGTAATGGACCTTGAGCCTTTAAGATCTCATCCTTAGGTAGATAGACGGCATTTATTTTAGTTAATGCTGGTAGGTAGATTTTAATTGTAGATTTGATAGTTTAGAGTTCGAGAGGGAAAATGGATATAGACACCCTCATTGTATCATTGTAAAATAATCGATTCAGGAGAACAGAAGAGCAAGAAGAGAACTGTGTGAAGAACACCCATGTACAGACGATTGAATTAATAGAAGAAACATTGATTCAAATCCATGGTTCGTGTTGTTTCTCTGTGTACATTGTTGTCATGCTCATGAATGTTTATTTCCTGTCATACATTTGCTTTTATATGCTTTGTATGTGATTTCATGGTGAACTTGAAGTCTGAAGGAAAGGAGAAATTAGTTTCAATTGTTTCTCTACTTTGAACCAGAGGATTCCTGCAAGGAGTGCAGTCGAATTGTCCGCAAGGAGTGCGTTGACTGGAGGGTTCAATTAGAGATAAATTTTGTTCTCATTTCTTCGAGGGTGCAGATAGGCACAGTATCATGTAAGGAGTGCGCAGGCCAAGTGAAGTCTCAGAGTTGCGATTCTGATCAAAGTATCGAGAGACTGCTGTTGCAGGAGTGCGCAAGGTCGAGCGACTTCAACACTTAGACGTTGTTGAAGATGTGCCATAAGGAGTGCACGCAAGAAGTTCTTAAAAGGATTTGAGAATCATAAGGAAGCTCAGGAGGAGTAGGCCTTCGAACTCATTGAAGGATAAAGCGCTGGGAAAGCTGCTGTTGAAGGCTCGGAGGAAGCGCTTAATTCGTTTTGGGGTTACGGAAGGGAGAAAGGATGGCCGAGACTCAGAGAGAGTTTTGCAAGTTCCGAAGAGTTGTTGAGTCTTGCAGAGGTGCAGGGAAGTTAGTAGCGCAGGCAAAGGAAGGCTTGAATCCTAGGAGGAGCGTAACCATTGATCTGTGCCGTAGGAGTCGTCGGATCTACACATGGAATCGTGCATCGGGAGTTCGCAAGGTGAAGCTCCAAAGGTTCGCAACGAGAATTGCGATATCACGAGACGCGATATACTGATAAGTCACAGGGGAGTCATGTGGACCATAGCTGGAGATAGTCAAGGATAGGTGGCAGAGATAAGGAGGACTCGCGAACTCGGAAGTTCGCAGGGTGAGAGCCCAAGCATCGGGCACTCCAAGTCACAAAGACGCGAGGTCGCGAGTGGCGAAAGCGTGATAGGATTGTTATGGCATTTCGGCACATCAAGTGTCGGAGGTTGCAAACCCAAAAGCTTGGTATCGCGAGTGGAGAATTCATGATAGAGCAAAGTCTCGATAGAGGACAGGGGAGAATCAGTGGTTTGATTGACCATCGGGTCTCGGGGATTCGAGAGCCCAGCAGGTAAACGAGAACTTGCGAAGCCGCGAGTTCTGTTCCTCTGAAAGTAGAGAAGGGAGGATCGCGCCAAAGAGAAATGTGGGTGCAGATTTCCCAATAGGGAAATAGAAGAACCGTTGAGTTCTTCAGGCCGAGGAAGAGAAGAAGGTCTTGAGGAGAGCGGTCGTGCTCCGAGGGGCGCGGTTGCGTCATAAATCTACAAGAAAATCATTAATGAAATGATGGAAATGTGGTAAAATTGGAAATTTCAAGAAGGATTGCAAATCAAAAAGTGTTGAGAGAGGGAAGGGATTTGATGATGTTCCTTCCATAGAAGGGAAAAACTCCTCAAAATAAGGAGGGGATGTGTACTTCGATTCTTGAAGAACACATGTAGATCACGATGTATGGTTTATCGATTCATGTGCTTCCTTTTTTATGACTCTTTGTAGGGATTGGTTTAATATGAATATGAAAGATATAATGGAAGTGATGTTTTCCTAGGAGATGAATTGATAACTAGAATCATAGGATGTAGAAAGATCAAGTTGTAACTCAAGGACGAAAGGATTAGATCACTCCCTGGGGTTTTTCACTTTACATAGCTAGTTAGAAACTCGATATCTATAAGTAAGATGAGTGATGTAGGTGTAAATATTGTTCTAAAAAAGGAAACCTATAAAATGGTTCGAGGAGAGATGGTGTTGATGAGGGGAGTTTGAAATGGAACTATATACAAGATATTGGCAGCATCATTATTTACGGGTGTAATAGTTTTGTTGATCCTAAGGGTGAAGAAGACAAAAACCCTATGGTCTCTAGAGAAAAGACAATATTGTGTCATCAATGACTGAGACATATTGGAGAGAAGGGCCTTCGAGAATAACATGGTAAAGGTATGGTTGAAGGTATGTTTTATTGCACATTGGATTTTGATCTATGTGAACATTGCATATATGGTAAACATAAATGGGTAAGATTCTCATCTGGTGTTGCAAGAGAAAATATGATCTTAGAGTTAGTACACAATTATCTGTTTGGACATGTTCTTGTTCCATCACTAGGTAAATATGTGTACTATGTTTCGTTCTTTGATGATTTCTCTAGGAATACATGTATCCGTTTCCTCCAAAATAAATTTGAGGTATTTGGTAAATTTCAAGACTTTAAGGATCTTGTGGAGAATAAGACAAGGAAGGAAATAAAAGTGTTAAGGATAGATAATGGTGGAGAGTTCTACAGGAATGAATTTGAGGAATTATGTTAAAAGTGTCGTATAGAAAATAAAAAATCACTCCATACACACCTCAATAGAATAGGGTTGTGTCGATGTTCATATTGGTCAAAATATTAACAACAACGTCACGAGGATAAAAAAAAATCCTTTGTTTTTAAATAGGTGGTACTCCTTTGTTATTGCCTGACATTAATTATGAAAATATAGTTTAGAATATATAAAAGTATATTCACAAAGAAATGTTCCTCAGAAAAGGACCAGGAACTTGTTTTAAACTAAAATATGAAATCTTTACAATATTATACATAAATAGAGAAAACATCATATATGATTAAGAAATTCCTCACGTCTATCAAAATGAAAGCAAAATTCCATCACACTCATAAGATAGAAATATGTATGATCCAGATGGATATCAGTGGCCACCCACTTTTTCCAAATGGCTCAAAACAATTTTTTGGCAATTTTGGCAATTTACTATTTTTAGCAGGTTTTAACTTCTGGGGCCATTTTGAGGGCCTAAATGAAGGTTTTTCGATATCAAGGTTCTCAATGATAGCCAAATGCATGATTGAGCTCCCAAAATTAATCTCCTCGATGATACCTTTCCAACGAGCTATCACACGCCTAAAACGGAGATCGTATGCAAAAGTTACGACCCCGGGAAGTTGATGTACTAACTTACCCAAACGG
>JZKD02S1601408.1:15257-37928 GCA_000966675.3 Picea glauca
CTAACCCTGGGAGATAAAGCGCCAAAAGTCATGTGGGCCCCGTTTGGGTAAGTTGGTGCATCAACTTCCCGGGGTCATAACTTTTGCATACGATATCTATTTTAGGTGTATGATAGCTCGTTGGAAATATCTATCCGAGGCCTACAACGATCAAGACAAAATACCATCGTTAAATAGGATTTTGTGAGAGAAACATACCAAAAAAAACATCGTTTAGGGCCTCAAAATGGCCCCAGAAGTTCAGGACCCGAAAAAACTGCTAAAAATACTAAATTACCAAAATTGCTAGAAAAATGTTTTGGGCCAGTTGGAGAAGGTGGGTGGCCACCGATATCCACCTGGATCAACGCTAGTCAAGTCTTACTATGTCATTTGATCATTTCACAAAGTGGAAGATCAACAGCTCTGTTGTCCGCGAAGGCTTCAGGGCTTGTTACCAGTTACTTTGGAGCTGCCTTGGCCACCATTAAGGAGAAGACTTGATAAAGAAGGGTCGTTTGAAGTGACCAGGCCACAGGAAACTGTGCTTGAGCCTGCTCCACGAGGAGACTTTCTGACTCCGGAGGAACCTACCGTCTCCGACCTTGGGACAAAAGCTCTCAAGCCAACTAACCCTCCGATTACTAACTTGTCGACACCGATAGTGATTCAAGTTGTCCCTCCCGAGGTGACACTTTCTATGCGTCAGCTAGTATTATGAGTAGAAATGGAAGTGACTGGTGCTAATTCATCCAGGAGTCCTCATACTCTTGTTAAGACTACTACTACAGGGGGCATCCTACCTCCTCTCCCACCTTTGCCAGTTAGGACCACAGTGGTCCCGACTCCCTCAACTTTGGGAAACGGTCAGTTATTGTTATTAGCTATGACCACTATTCCGTTTACTCAGAGTGTGATGGGCCCTCCCTTCTCATACGGGATGCCCGACTTGGATACAAACTCGGTTCTTACTTATTCTACCTTGCAGACCATGGGTCTGGGGGTACGAAGATAAAATTATCCCATGCAAGGGTCAGTTGGGGGAACTACGATCCCTTTTAATGCTATCCCTTATGGTGGGGGTCATATACCTCCTCTGTCCCCTTCGATCGATGGTGATTTTCAGTAGCCAACCAGGCCAAAAGATAATTATATCTTGTTTTGTGGAGGCAGTTTAGGACCTTCGTATTATACAACGCCGGTGGGATCTATGTCGTTCTCTTTGTTTGGTGCTTTTGGGAACAATGATTTTTCTTCGGCTGCTATCTCAGTTGGGGGAAAACCCATTTTTGGTCAACAAAACTTGATGCAAGGTACTATTCCTTCACAGGGAGCGACGACTGGAGTTTTCTCCACACAATGTCTTTGGAATCCTTGGCAGGGATCGGTTCCCTTGCAAGGAATGTCAGTTGGGGGAAACCCTTTCCATGCTCAATGGAACCCCGAGAAAGGCTTCGTACCCATGCCTGTAGGATCAGCTAGGGGCATCCCCTTCCATTGTCCTTGGAACATAATGCAGGGAACAATCCATGCACAAGCTATGTCGTCCAATTTTAGGAGTCAGCCAATGACACCCCAACAGATGCAGTTACCTTACGTTGGTCAAGGTCATGGTTTCTACCAGAACCCTGGTCAGCAATCCAACTTTTCCTGACAACCTAGTGCCAGTCAAAATCCAAGACCCTCTTTTCCTGTAAATAGTTCACAACTGAAACTACCGTTTCTGGCAACTCTACATCTGCCAGACTTGTTGAGATTACTGAACGACCTGATTTTTCATGAGTCATGTTGGCCCCCCATGCCGACTAAGTTACCTTCAAATATTTCAAAATTTGAGGGCAAGCCTGGTGAAGATCCAGGTGAATGTGACAAATTTTCATTTATGGTGTTTGTCAAACTCGTTGAAGGATGACTCTGTCCAGTTGTGCATTTTTCAACAAACTCTTATAGCGGGTGTTGAAAAGTGGTATATTGAGCTCGATGGATCGAGGTACTCTTAATTCAACAACTTGGAAATGGTTTTCTTGAACCATTTCTAGTTACTTGTGAGATACGATGTTGACACTGAATTGCTGACCAACTTTGAGCAAACCAAGGATGACCACATCTCTGATCATATCTAAGAATGGCAACATAGAAAGAGATTAATTAAGGTCAAGGTACCTTCTGATTTCTTGCTTGAGTGATTCTTTAAGTCTTTGGTGTCTTGCGTATCCAAGTACGTAGCGACTTCCAGAGTGTTTTTAGAAGAGGAGGCGATTATGAGAGATCAACAACTTGAACTGATCTACTCTCAGTCTGGCATGCTCTATGAGATCTTGCCAGATGTGTCGGGTCTACTCTCGATAAGGGAAAGAAAAAGTATGGACCACATGTCGACGGTATTGTGGGCTTATCACAAAGCAAGACCACAGACCTGTTGTTGAATCAATTGCAACAATTGTCGATACAATAGACTGTGGCCAACCAGATTCCAATTTCGGTTGTTCCCCCTACCCAAACATCGAACGTACAAAGTGTGCAGTCGATGAACCCTAAGGCCAACCAGCAGCTCGAGGGGAAGAAAGAAAAATGAAATAAGAAGGGTAAAGAGGATAAAAAGGCTACCAATAATGCTGGCGGGGGAAAAATGAAGAAGAAGAAGTCGAAGTATCCGTGTAATATTTGCACATAAGACCACCTAACTCATCTATGCCCTCAACTTGCAGAAGCCCAGAAGCTATTAGTGCAGCAACATCCTGATGTGTTGATGAACCCTTTTCCACAAGGGAAAAACATGGCTTAGGATTTTGCATCCACAAGCGCGGTAGGGGGAAGTCAGGGACCCCTTGTGCCTACTAGTAACAACCCGACCGCCAATGTTTACATGATGAATGCTAAGGCTCATTTAGCGACCAGGGCCCGAGACTACGGAATGCTAGAATCTACCGAGAAGGGCAAGGAAGCCACTAACCCATCGACTCCTCTCCAAATCGATAAGGCGATGGGAGAAACGATGACTCACATCCCTAAAGGTGTGTTTAAGAAGGTCTCTCACAATCCAAACGTGAAGGCCACCCAGAACTACTCCATTGTAGAAGATCTCGCACATGCCCCTTGCACGATGTTTGCTTTGGAGGTCCTCCAAAGTTTCCCCTCACAGAGGAAATCTCTGTTATCCTCCTTGGGGGCGGCAGAGACTTGTAACCTAGGAGTGATTGTTTTCAATCCAAATGACTTCAAACCCCGTCTTCCTCACCACGTGACCTTTCAAATAGTAGTGGCTTACACCACAAAATATTTTACGCACAACATTTTTCGTATTATGGTTGATGAGGGTGCCTCAACTTGTGTGATGTGGTTGGCATGTTGGAGGCCATTGGCCAACCTGAGTTGTCTCCATCACCTACTTTTCTTATGGTGTTCGACGGTCGATCGTTTAGACCACACATAATTATTCCTTCCTTTCCCATGCAGCTGGGAGGTGAAACGGTGTGTGTCAAATTTTAAGTGGTCTATGCGCCTCTCGACTACAACTTGTTTTTAGGAAGAAGTTGGACTTATTTGATGCATGTGGTGGTTGCTACAGTTTTTTGGGTCTTGTGTTTTCCGCACGAGGGCCAGATTGTGACCATCAACCAGTTGTCGTTCTCTCATCCCAACCCTTCGTTGGGGGATTCCATGGTCCCAATGATTGATAATCTGCAACCTACCACTGTCAACTTAGGTGCCGATTTTTTTCCGTCATTGATGGGAACTTTTGATTAACCGCCGCCTTCTAGCGATGTAAGGTTGATATCGGTTGTTCTCGACCAGCCACGGGCTGCAATTTTGCAAGTATTGTCATTTCAAACGAGATACTTTAACGATCCGTGGACTTTACCTTCCCCATCGGCTTCGATGGAAGGGATAGGGCATTCAAGCATGGCCATTCCCTTATCCATGGCTGAGGTTGTGTATAGCATTGTCCAATAGACTTCGGCCAACTCCGATATGACTCCTACACAGGAGTTAGATCCATCTCTCGAGCCTATTTGGGCTCAAGATTCTTTTTCCACTCATGATCCTTTAGACTTGGTATTTCCCTCGAATGAGGTGATTCTCGAGGCAATGACTAGTCCTGAAAAAGCTTGGGATGATCTACATCATAGATCTTACTTCCTTCCTGAGTTAAGGAGAATATAGGTGAGAGAATTTGTTTTGACCATGAATGGAGATAAGCCTTGTCCTATCAATCCTCTAGCTTCACACAGAGTTTACGCCGAGGGTAACATGGCAAGCAATGCTACAACTATTCCAATAGATATCTCCAAAACCCCTGGTGTTGTGGAGAGTGTTTTCATTGGAGTGGATTTCTCCCCTAAAGAGATTAGTACCTACACCGAGTTATTCAAAATGTTTCGCGACATTTTTTCCTGGTCTTACAAGGAAATGTCGGGCATCGACCCACGAATTGTCGAGCATGAAATTATGACTTATCCTCATGCCAAACTGGTCTGATGGAAGCTTCATTCGGTCGATTCTTGAAAAGAGGCAACAATCAAGGTAGAAGTAGAAAAAATGCTCAAAGACGATTTTATCTACCCTGTACAGTTGACGAAATGGGTGTCAAACCTAGTTCCGATTAACAAGAATCAAGGCATGATTCACGTGTGTATGGACTTTCGTGATTTAAATAAGGCTTGTTTGAAAGATAATTTCCCTACCCCATTTATTGATCAGATTGTTGATGAATGTGCTGGCTGTGAGGTATTTTCATTCATGGATGGTTTTTGGGGATACAATCAGATTCAAATCAAACCCAAAGACCAACATAAAATAACTTTTATTTGTCCTTGGGGGACATTCGTGTATCGTAAGATGTCTTTTGGCTTGTAGAATGTTGGAGCTACCTTTCAATGGTCCATGTTGTTTGATTTTCATGACCTTATACACATAGTCGAGGCATACCTTGATGATATAGCATCATTCTCTCGCAAGATATCTGATCATCTCGCCCATCTTCGACTAATCTTTGAGCGTTGTCGCTACTATCAGATTTGCTTGAATCTGAACAAGTGCAGTTTCTGCATGACGTCGGTTCATCTCTTAGGTTTTATTGTATTGAAAAAAGGGATCATGGTCGATCCTATCAAGGTTGAGGCGATATTTCAATTGCCTCCCCCATGCACGATACCCCAACTTCAGAGCTTATAGGGGAAAGTGAATTTTCTTTGGCGTTTTGTCGTGAATTATGCCGAGATCACTAAAGGGTTTATGCGTCTATTGAAATAAGGGGTCCCATTATGTTGGGATGAAGCTACTCAACACTCCTTTGAAGAATTGAAATGTGCCCTGATGTCTACCCCTCTGCTCTGACCTCCTGATTATAACATAGATTTCTTGTTGTATTTGGCTACCGCAGAGACGACCATCGACATGGTATTGGTTCAAGAATATGATATGCTCAAAGAGAACATTATATATTACCTTAGTTGAGGCCTGGTTGGACCGGAACGTAACTATTCTCATGTCGAGAAGCTTTCTTTGGTAGTTGTCCATGCTGTACAATGGTTCTGTCACTATATTTTTCTTCACAAGACCACCATCGTCAACCCTTTCCAATACATGTTAACGCGACAGGTCATTGGCGAAAAGATCAGTAGATGGATTGTAATCCTCCAAGAATGTGACTTTGATTTTGTTTCTACGAAATCCAAAAAGTCATTTGTTTTTGCTGAACTTATTTTGGAACTTCCAGTCGAGTCTAGTGATATCATGCCCGAAGAATCGCTTATTAAGGGAGATATTTTTCTAATTGCATCTTTGGGCCCCTAGTATGGAGATATAATTGTGTATCTCCAGACTTTTAAGTTCCCCGCTTATGCTTCCCATGATGAGCATTGACGAATTCGACATCAGGCGCGAAACTATCTTATAGTCGATGACACTTTGTATTGTCGAGGTGTAGATTACATTCTTCGGCGATGCCTTGTCCATGAAGAAGAAGATCTTGTTTTGAATGACTGTCACATTAGAGCATGTGGTGGTCATTTGTCTGGGTTGGAAACAACCCAAAATATTCTGCATGTCAGTTACTTCTGGCCCTCATTAATCAAGGATTGCCTGGAGGCGGTCAAGAAGTGCCACGCGTGCCAGATCTTCCGTCAAAATATGCAGACACATCCTGCTCCTATGTTCCTTGTCATTACTGTTGGTCCTTTCACTAAGTGGGGGATTTAATTTACTACATGTCACCCGACCTCATCTAGGGGGGATCGTTACATCATCGTAGAAGTAGACTACTTCACCAAGTGGGTCGAAGCTATGCCAACTTTCAACAGTCATGCTGAAACAATGACTCTTTTCATCTTTAATCAGATAGTAGCAAGGTCCAATATCCTGAAGGATATTGTCACTAACCATGAAAGTCACTTCCAAAACAAAATGATGACATAATTAACGTCAAATCTCTGGTTTAAACATGAGCATTCATCACCTTATTACCTGCAAGCGAATGGTCAAGTTGAAGATGTGAATAAGTCTCTCAAGACTATTCTTTAGTGAACGATCAATTCTGTCAACTCAAATTGGCATTTGATGTTATATTCAGCGTTGTGGGACTACCAAACGTCTATAAATACTGCCACCAGTTTTTCACCTTTTCAACTTGTATATAGGTTGAAAGTAGTCTTACCTATTGAGTGTCAGATTCCTTCTTTAAAGTTGGCAGTGGAATTATTTTTGGACACTTCACTACTTGAGGAATGCCTTCTATACCTCGAGCAGCTTGATGAGCAACGTCGTGATGCAACCTTAGCAAATGAGGCTCATAAGCAACAAGTCAAGTGTCAATATGATCGGTCCATTCGTCAGATTTTTTCAGAAGTCGATCTTGTCCTGGTCTATGATCAAGATAAAGATCCCTTGGGGGTAGGCAAGTTCAAACCCATGTGGTTCAGACCATTCATTGTGAAAGAGGTCTTGAAGAAGGGTGCTTACCATCTAGTTAACTTTGAGGGAAATGGCTTGGCAGAGCCTAGAAATTTCCTCTACCTTTAAAAGTACTAATTTTAGGTTGGTCACCTAGGTGACTTTGTGTATATATGTATAGTTTCTTATACATTTTTGTATTTTTTGTTTTATGGACGTGTAGTTATTTATGTCTTATTTTTCACTGTGATAGATGTCAAGTGAATCGGAGGTTTATTTTGGGTTTGTAGACGATGCTAGCCGGCACACTCGGAGGATTTCTTCTGCATCTTGGGTGATTTTCTCACCTGGAGGCCAATTGTTATCTTCCAGAGGTATTTTTCTAGGCGACACTACAACTAATGTTTCCAAGTACAATGCAGTGATAGAATTGCTTCGTGACGCTTTGTCACATGGCATTTCTCACCTCCGGGTCTACCTAGATGCTCAACTGGTTGTGTCCTAGTTAAATGGGGTTTACCGCGTTTATGATCCCACTCTGCACCGAGGATTCCTTAGGGTATGTCTCTTAAAACGTTATTTCGATTACATTACGTATATCCATGTTCCTAGGAGATTTAATCATATAACAGATACTCTAGCTAATCAAATTTTAGATTGGCATGTTGCACACACACACACACATACACATATATGTAAAATATATCATATATAACACATAAAATATATATATATATATATATATATATATATATATATATATATATATATATATATATATATATCCAAAATAGTGTCATGAGTACATAGGTGGGCATCAATGCCTCAAAAATTTTCAGTATACATCGCTGGGATTATGCCCTCAAAAAATACATATACAAAAAGTGCCCTTGACACATCAATGGTCTATGCTCGCTAAGTGCGAGGCCTATTGGCCCTGCTATAGTGTACAACGACATTGGCCAAACGTCGAAATAGCTAGACCCAAGTCCGTGGTACCCCTACTACATGAGGCTGCCTATAAGGGGGGAGATCCTCGATCTCGTCCATAAGTACAGTATGAGTGAGCGGAGTGAGGTTGTGCTCCACTCATCAGAGAACTCTATCAACCTCTCTGGATGGGGGTCCCGCTACAGCTGTTGGTTCTCCTGTTGTTGCTCGTCCTACCTTGGGTCAAGGACGTTGTCGATTCCTAGCAAAGTTCGTTGGTCACATAGGCCCCACATATGTACACATTTGTACACAACAGATACACAAGTCAATACTCTATACACACGTAAAAAGGATATATATGAAAATTAAAAATTAAATAAAATTTAAAAAGTATGTTATCTATCTTGCCTCGCTCCTCACTGGGAGGCACAGGTATGTCCAGATCTCTGGTGAAGTTGATCCTGGCATATGGGTAATCCTCGATCACCAGGATCTGTCGTGCCCACCAGTCAAATAATTTGTCATCAAAGGTATCTATAGTCCTCCCTCCACCTTGTCGTGGCAACAACACTTTCCATTTGGTCACTGTTGGGAAGGAGGCTACATGCCCCCGTACCGTTTATCTAGGGATGACACTGGACACCCTCTCGAAGAAGGAGAAAAAAATGGTACCGAACCCGATGTTCTTGTTAGTACGATGCCGACACTCTGTAAGCTACCTCTTCATGCACATCAACATGGTCGTACTCTAGTAAAAAATGTTTGCCTCCAAACACTGAATGGCACAATGTATGTGTGCCCAGGAGGCTTGATGTAGGGCTGGAGATCCAGTAATCTGACTGATCAAGAGTAAGATCACATGCAGAGATATAATGGTGATCTTCTGAATCAACACCTGAGAACCTACCTTCTCAGTTCCTGCCTCACAGTACATCCAAATATAATCCTCGATTTTGAAAGGCCCAGGGGGAAATATCCTCAGTTGACTGGTTCCCCTCTCCTCGAGAGGATAGTCAAGAAGTAGATATCCTCTATGGTGGGGGTCATGGATTGACCCTCTAGAATAAATGCCTCTACATCCGGGTGCCAATACTCCAAAATATCATTGAGTATCCTAGGTTGTGCCCTCATGAACGGACACTCAAAAAACTTTCATAGCCCACATTGTTTTAGTGCGGCAATGGCTATAGGGTCCTCTTCAACCAAAAATTCAATGTTCTCATGCTCCCTCTCCCTTCAATGAACATACATCATGTTTCATGGAAAAGTGGAGGAGAGTTAGTACTTTCATTTTTATTTTTTCAAAGTGATGTAGGAGCATCACCAACAAAGCACAAGCGAAGGACATCTAGGCTCACTATTGCACATTTTGAAGAAATTTAAATTTTTGAAGAGAGTGTATCACACAAATATTTTGAAAAGAGATTGTAATTAAAGAATGTCTTTAATGTTGTAGAGCTGGATAAGTTCATGAAGACATCATAGAATGTATTTTCTTTTAATGAATCAGAGTGCAATACAAATCTGATGTATTCTATCTGATCTGTCTGTCACAAATATTTATTGTAATAAATTCTAGGTAGTTGATAGCTTTTAATTCTGTTATCGCACAGTTTGTAGCTAGGTCAAATGGCCATAAGATAGAGGAAAAACTAGCATAACAGGAACCTACCCCACCCAATGTCACCACAATGGGGAGGTTCTTTCTTTTTAGGGAGGTTATCTCAGGGGAGATGTCCTCGGTAACCTGGGGTTTTGAAGAGGCAAAAGCTAGAAAGGATAAATATAAAGTTCCCCCTTCACAGGTCACCACCAAAAGCAGATAGTCCAGTTAAACAACCAATAATGAAGTGTAGGCCCAAATGAGAACACCTTCCTGGAACAAAGAAACAACAAACCAATATATGCAGGCTATGATTCAATGGGTTAGTACTTCATATAAATATCTGATATCAACACATAAGCAATAGACATTGACGAGATCAACGTTTATAAATCTAACAATGAAATAATATCAACTCATCAATATTACCAAGATGATGTAGCAACCAATATGTCAAATCAATATTTTGTTCAATAAATGCTCTTAAATCATCATCTAATTTCCTATGAAGAAAACTTGTTGCGTCAATATGGAATAACCGAGGATGACGTCAACTTTATCAGGGTTAGTTGTTAGTTAGGGTTTCAATTTATAAGAGTTTGAAAGTTTGTTTGACCACTATCGCATCAACATTGGAGACCTAAGATCAGTGCCTAAAGGGTAAATGGAGTCAAATCAAGGGAGGATGCAAAGGTTGAAGGAAAAGGCTAAGGACTAGAGGGAAGGGTTCTGAAGTGCTGCAATGGCAGGGCCCTAGAATCAAAATCCTAGGGGAAAGAGGTTCACTTCGGTGTTGCTTAAGCAAGGCCTTGTGCTCTTTCCTCCTTCCTTAGGTCTAGCTTGGAAAAATGGCTACCATAAAAGATAAATCAAGACAAGAGAGTGTGGTGAGGGAGAGTTTTTCAAAGGCAAGGCTTTATCCCAAAACCCTAGAAGCAGGATGGCCCTAGGTGTAGATAACCTAGGCCTGGGACGTCTCCTCATTCTTGACTTTTAAAATGGACGGCTAGCACAGGGGAAGAAGCAATAAGAGTGTAGCAATGGCTAGGATCTTCCTTCCTTCTTCAATGGCTGAAAATTTTTCTTTTAGGGGACATGAGACAAAGACCTACTTGTGTGTTTGTCCCCTAGGGTTTTAAATCAACAAATTTTATAAATAAATGTAAGAAATTAAAACTACAATCATTCAATCAAGAAGTTTTGCAGAAAAAACACTTACATATCATGATGAAATAACATTGCAAACCCTAGTTGTAAACCTTCCTTCAAGAGAAATGCCAAGAAAATCCTTTCTTCAACAAGTGCACCTCACTCAAAGATAACAAATACCCAAGTAGGACGCAAAAATCAGATCTCACTAGGAGAGTGAGTTGTGTTATATTCAAAATGAGGATAAAACTCCTCAATGTATACTTTACAATGACCTTTAATTAAATTTAGGTCATAAAAATTAGCCAACAAGGCTATAAACCAAAATCATATTGTTTTACATTAAATGTTCTTTTAAAACCCTAAATGAGCAAAAGGTAAGACGTCAATCCCTCCTGAGGGAGACGTTAGGCCCTTTTGGGGCCAGTGCAGCATCCAGAAGCCAAATGTTATCCCTCCTTGGGCTCTTCCAAACTGCCACACGTGCCAACAATCCTGTCCATCTGCCATATTCTCATGATGATGTCACAAGCCTCTTGGTGACATCCTGGGTCATCTGGGGAAAATGTTCCACTACAAGTGGGTCAATCCCCCTAGGCCTGGCTCTACCAAAGTTCCCTTGATGGAACATCCTCTTCTTCTTTGGTGCAAAACCTCGGTCGACATTGTCCTGTCTCTACTCCTCTGACGGGGTATTAACAACCATCTTATGGGATTTTCAGCCCCATGGAGGTCCGAACTAATCATCTCCCCATGTGTACCGGTCCAAATGGTACATGTTCGTCGGGCATGGTCTTGCACATCAAAAACTACGCCCTCCATGGGATCATTAGTCACATGGATCATAGCAATGTCAATCACATTTCATCATTAAATTTATCAAACATATGCATAAAAACCCTGATATATCATCGAATATCTCAAAGAGACTACAAAAACCTATAATACAAGGTTGAGGAAAAAGACAAGAAACCCTATTGGGCAGTATCCATAAGGAAAGGAAAGTTTCCAAGGGGTGTCATCCAAGCCATGTGAAATGAGGTGATGTGACTAAGGGATGTCCAGACATACGAGTAGAGTGAGAGCCAGGGATGCATGATATTACCTGTGGGTTCCTTTGTAGAAGGCGAGTTGTACCTATCATGGATGCAAATTTTTCCAAGCCCTTTCTTTCCTTTATTCTTTTCTTTATTTGCTTTTTCTTCTTCTTTTTATTTTTATTCAAGGGCTAACTAGAGGACACTACCTTGGCATGGTGACCAGAGCTGACAGTGTTACCCACAAGTACTTTCACAGATATGATAAGGCTGGATCATGATGAGACCCCCTTACCCTTGGTCATGCAACCAAAGGTCACTGCCCTGGCATGGTAACCAGATGATGGAAATGTCATGTTGTTAGGTACCCATGAACATAATAGGCTGGCTCGTGATGAGACCCCCTATCCTCTTGATTAGGTCTTGTTTGTTATTTTTTTTGGATCCCTCTTGTTTCTTGCTGAGAGGCCTTTTATTGCCTTCTCGGGGATCCCTGGGCAAAGCATCTTGAGGTTTTATTTCTAGGATTTTATATTTTACCGGCTGCTTTTACCTTCTGGGCCTTTAGCCCCTTCTTCCCACAAGATAAGGTGCAACCCCACAAACAGATCATCCTAACTCCCAGACAAGAGGAATGGGACAGATGAGCGAGAGATAAGATGGAAAAGTGGTGGTATGATGGGAGCGGACGATGGCTCTTCAGAAATCCCCCAGTGGCAAACCAAAACCTATGAGTACAGGCTTGCTAGGTCACCCAGTCAATCTCCCCAAGCATGGTCAAGTGGGCCAAGGTAAGATCCAAGCAGTTGTCAGAGATAAAAGGAATTAAATGCATACATTTAAAGGTTATAATGATCAAAAGTGACACATACCATGATACCTGGACCAATTACCTCATGGAGCAAGAGCCTTCTCCAATACAAGTCCAAGACGAAGGTGATGGATGTTGCTGCTATTGACAAGATGAATTTGATGAAAGAAAAATAGGATGGGCCCTCCAGGGCCATGCTTAGGTCAATTCTGCTCTCAGTACTTCATGTCTAGGACCTTTGGGCCTCGAGACATGATCTCTTAGTTATCCCTAGAAATTGGGGATAACAAATTCGATAGGATAGCTTTAGAGTAGTTGGAGGAAAGAGCTCTAAGAGCCCCCTTGTGAAAATATTTGTATTGTTGTTGTTGTTGTTGTTGTTGTTGTTGGTAGATGGTAGAGAGTTTGTTGAATATATTGCATAGGTTGTTGTAGAAGTTATTGAAGAAGTGTATGAACATATGTATATCTCAGTGGAATGAATATAACAGAGGAGCATTGTCCCAAATGTATGGTGTTGATGCATATATATTAATGAATGAATGGTAGACTTTCTATTTATTTGTAATTCTCTGTTATTTCTTGTTCTTGTGTTTATGTATGCATTTACATGGCTAGATGTATAAGTTTGTGAAGATTTAGATAAGTTTCAATTATTTCTCTTCCACGAGAAAGTGAAAGTGTACATAGTGTATTCAAGGAGTGTGTTGATAGAGTCTATATCGACTCACAAGATCAGAAGAGATAACGTGAAATTATGTGTGCAATGAGTGCGTTGACAGAGTCTATCTCGACTCACAAGATCAAAAGAGATAACATGAACTTATGTGTGCAAGGAGTGCATAAAGTCTATAAGGTGTGTGTGACAGAGTCCAATTTGACTCAGAAATTCCTAGAGAAATAGCTTGAAGAAAGTTGTTTGCAAGGAGTGTGTGACCGAGTCTTTTGACTAAGAATATCAGGAGGAATAGCGAGAACCGCCAGTAGAGTGGTTGGATTTCAAAAGAGAACCTGATGCAAAGAATGCATAGGCTGAAATTCGACTAAGTGTTGGAAGGAGTATTCTAAGGAGACAAGAGTTCAGAAAGAACAAGCTCAGGGGGAAGAACGATGAGAAATCGTCTAAGGAAGGAGTCCTTTGAGGTTTCTCCGATTTAGCAAAGCGAGATTCATCTAGGAGGTATTGGGATCATTCCAGGCTGTCAGATCTAAGAGGAGTTGCATGAAGTTTAGTCGTGAGGTATTTCGGAGGTCGAAGTTCGGGACACTTCAAAGTATTGAAAGGTGAGATATCTGAATTCGTGAAACTCAAAATACAGCTAGACCGTCATATCCAGGGAGACGTGTGGCAGAGATCCGTGAGTTCGAAGGAAGTTGTTTCAGAAAGAAACAAAAGAGGAGGTTGCAGTATCACCGGAGCTTGAAGTGGTGAAGGGTTGTCCCGAGGTTATAGCCCACAGTTACATTGAGGGGAAGGAGTGTAGCGTGAGACTAGTACTGACTTATTGATGTCGCCAAGCGTCGAGAGTGGAGGTGCGAGTAATCCAAACCTGCACATGACATCATTGGGACCTGTGTGAGTGTATAAATTTCTCAAGGTTTGTTGAAGGCCCAAAGAACCAATTTGGTTCAAGAATTTTGAATATTGTTGGCACAGGGGCAGACCTAGGGTTCAACTCTTCAATAATGCACCAACAAAAACCTAACTACCGACCCTTTTGGCAACACCTACGAAGTAGGAGAAGTACGTAGAAGCAGGGGGGGTTATAGGACGTAGGTATCTGTAACCAAGCTGGGACCCAGATCTGTGATAACCACACTTCGTAGAGTATTCTAGTAACACTTAGAAGATGATATGCATTAGTTTATTAGCTTCATTAATATCGCAGAACAAAGCCTAATATAGATCGACGCAGTAACAATAAATGATTAAACACTTCTACCACTTAGCACATAGAATTGAGTTGGATCTAACATCCATTTATCCTTAACACAAGTAAAGCACTAAGCATCAATAGATCTATCTATCATATATAAAGCACTAAGCAAATTCATAACATAAACAACACAACACAAAGAAAACCAAAGACACAAGATATATGTGGTTCGCCCCAGTGTGGGGCTACGTCCACCAAATACTTTGTCTTCTTTATTATTCTTCAATCTCTTACATTTCATTACTCTTGTGCACCAAGCCATGAAGTCGAGCTTCGTAGAGGACATGAGATCTGCGCACTGAGCACTAGATCCTCCTTCCGAAACTAGGTCAAGGCACAGAGCCAACTTTCTGTCAAGTACAAAGCCTTACACATAGACATTCCCTTGCACAAAGCCAATCGAACTACTTGGACTTAGCCACTTCCACTTCTACTAGCTTCTACAATACATTCTTACTTATTTATACTTTTACAATCCCTTACAAAAAGGCCTAATCATGGGAGAACCCATGGGCCGACATCCCATAAACCATTACAAAAACCCTAAAGAACCCCTTTCTGGGTCCACATAGCCCGCAAAATCAGTGACATCCATGATCTCAGCTTCACCTGGGCACTCCTTCTTCGATTAATGTGTCTAAGTGCAAAATGGGTCAACTCTGACCAAGGTTTCCTCAAAACTTGGTTGAGGGACAACAAGCCCCCAACACTCACATGTGACTCATCCTGAGTCACTCAGGTATTTTCAATGCTACTTCGAAGGCCTCGAGATTAAATCAAGTTGCTTCGACTTGTTGCTTTTCCTAAGCCTCCTGATCAATGAGCTCCTGGATCATCTTCTCTGTAAAAGGCCCTTCCAGGTGTTGTTCCACTGTTGCAACCACTTGGTCCAATTGCGAGCCTTGTCTCTCAATTTCTTCGAACACCTTGCATGCCTAATCCTTCATAGGTTATAGCTTCTGTGCAATTTCCATGACCCTTCCCTAGAGGGTAGTGACCCATTGTTGTACTGCATGTTGTTCCTGGGATATTTTCATTCTTTCAACTGTGGTGAGCAACTTCATCTGTGCCTGCACAGAAAATTCCTACTGCTGCACCTCCTGTTACTGGGCTTCCAACTTCCTTAGCTCTGGATATTCTTCAAGGCATTCATATGTCTGCACGCTTCTATCACTCAACTATTTTCACTCTGAGGCGAGGGATCTGATCCTTACTAATTTGTTCTTAGATGCTTCCACCCTCTGTTTGCGCACCTCCCACAGAGTGCTCGGTACTGCTTGGGCCTCCAATTCTGTTATCCTCGCTTGAAGCTGCTGGATGGTCTCATAGAGCTTCACTACTTGAGCATTGACCAACTCTTGTTCCTCCTGTGCCAAACCTGACATAGAGTGAGATGATTTACTCACAACTTCCTTAACCATGACCCGTTCTACGAGCAACTGCTCCTTTTCTCTCTGTAGTTGGAATTTTTCCTCCTGGATCATCGCCTGAAACTCTTCTTTCTCACTTTCATACATGGTTAAATTGTACGGTGCTACTCATAATTTCTCTAAGGATTCATCTTTCTCTTATTTCAAGGATTCTATAGCCTTCTCCTTTTCTTCATAGATTCTCTCAAGTTGATCTTCTGGCGCATCCACAACTCTTCTTAGTTGGGTTGGTTCATCCCGTAATTCTGTAATCTGTGACGAGGAAGGCACAGTAGGTATTGTGTGGACCAAAAAAATAGCTTGTTGTACTTATTTCCATTCCTTCTCAATCCTTCCATACAACTCCTCCTTCTTCTCTCCATATCTTTGCAATATGTCCTCGAAGGTGTCCTCCATAGCTCCACAGACTAGACTAATATCGTCTTTCGTGAGCATGGCCTCCAACTAGGGCTTACTAGCATGCGTCTTCTTTCTTGCTGAAGGTTTGTTTGGAGAAACATTCCTCTTCTGCAGAGTTATTGTTTCAGTAGGGGGATATTGAGGTGGTGTAGCTTTGCCTTCTCCTTTCTTTTCTCCTTCATCCCTTCCTCCTTGTCCATCTTCTTGGTCTTCTCCTCCTCCTCCTTTGGGTGAGCCAAAACCATTTTCTTCAGAGGCATTGTCCTCCTCATCGGTCTCTATATCCTGGGTTTCTTCCTGCTTCTTCTTCTTATTCTTCTTCCCTTTGGAATGTCTGACATGCTCAACACGGGTGACCAAGGGGATACCTATGGTATCATTGTCAGAGAGTTATGCATCAACAACAAGTACAAGGAACTCCTCCGGCTACTCCTTTGTGATCTGCTCCATGTTGTCATATGTTAGCTTGTAATATGAATGCAACTCTTTCTTGTTCTCATCTTTGCGCGTAGTGATATAGATGAAATACAGATTTGTGCCAAACTTTTATATTGGTCTGTACTGGTGCAGGGTGTGTGGTGTCATGTGTGGAAATGACTCGATGGAAACCTTCAATTGCTGATAGTATGCATGAAATACTATGTTGGATTGCCACTGCTTCATCATGTCGTTGGTGTACCACAAGGTGGAAAATCTAGCGGCCAACGACTCTGAGGGTTTGATCTCCGGAAATGTGGATTTTTTAGGAATTTTCCAAGAGAAAAACGTGATCAAAATGAGAAACCAACTGAAGTGAAATTGGTATCCCAAATCTTAGGCTTCACGACAATATTTCTCGAGTTCATTGATGAGGTAACTCACCCAGTTTATCTACATTCCCTCCAAACATTTTTTTGCGAGGTCCACCACGAACTCGATGACCTGTGTGGGGCGGTTCTTCCTTACAAGATTGGCAGCTATAAGTTGGTAGGTGAGGCACACTGCGCCATCCTATATAGAGGCTACCTTGTAACCTTGCTTTCCTTTTTCTACTTCGCCGCAAGATTCCTTGATGCGTTGTGTCAGGGAGTGGTCTGAGGCCTTCCCTGGATAAAACTGTTGAGGGTTGGGTCCCTTCATTCTTAAGCTTGTAATATGGTGGATCAATGATGGATCCACAATAATCCTTCGTTCGAGCCACAGGTATCTTCCATGATAGAACGACAAGAGGAATTTAAGAGTTAACCTCCTGGTGGCGGCCCAAATGGGGAATCTGCATTACGTTCAGCACAGTGGACTGCACCAGTGCCTTAATCCATGGCTAGGAGATGAGGTGAGGCTTCTTCCTAGTTGACTTTGTCAGGTAGCGGTGGGGTTCTAGCATAGCATAGTTCTTTCTATCACCCAGATTGAAGTCGTTGTTCTTCAGTAACGAGATCTATCCCAAATGAATTCCAACTACATGTATTCCTTTTGGAATGTACGTTGTGATAAGGGTGTACTCATAGTCTCGGGGAATGTTGTCGCGGGTAACAACACTAGCCAAAAGTGGGATATACTCTGGTAATATCAACGTGATCTCCTTTGAATTAGCCAGATAACTGTGATGCTTACTTCATTTCTCAATCGTGGGGTTAACATGGCCAGAATGATGCCCAGTCAAAGGGGAAGCCTACAGTCCCCTAGTCGATGATGCCTGGACACCTTCAGATGTCAGTTTATCAGCCATTAGCTTCTTGAGGAATTCCTTGACAAACTTCTCTAATGCACTAGGTTCGCCCGACATTCTCACTTTTAAACAACAGGTCAGGGTAGACGAACGGACAGGCGGGGTAAACAAATAGACGATGAGGCTTCAGATAACACAGCTCGACACTTAAACAATTCTCTGTTGCTCAGTTAATCACGGGTGGAAAAAAGCGGTCCCGGTGCAGTGACTGACAAGTTAAACAAGCAGACGTCATAACAGATTCTTCCAACGGGTAGGAATGCTTCCATCAATGTGAATATGTCTGTTATGGCACAGTCTCAATGTCCAAAAGCTCATAAATTCATTTTCTAGCCATTCTTGAGAGTCGTTCTAACGGTCGGGGTGCCTCCAACACTCATATAGCTTCGCCAGGGCGAAGTCCCATTCTGCGTGGTCCTACTGTTTCGACGAGGTTTAAATCCTACGAACCTGCCTCCTGCGAGGTTCCAGTATGCGAAGCCTTCCATCTCTTCTGTGTAGCTTCTTGTAGCTTTTCCAAATTAGCTTTCTTCTTATTGATCTTCCTTGGCTTCTTTTCGGTGATATGAGTCTCTCTATCTATTTTTGGAATCCTCTTTCCATTTTTATTCTTGTCTTCTCCTAGCACAGTGGCTTCGCACTGTTGAAGTTCCCTCAAAGGGTCTGAAGTCAATATCCCTTCTCTTAATACTTCCTGGGTGGATATATTTCTTTCTTTCATAGATAGGGTTTTCAAGCCTTCTTTCATTCTTTCAACCTTAACAACTAATTATCTTTATTTCTGTCCCTCCTGCGTTGTTACTTTGTTCTATTGCTTCAACTTATCTTCTCATTCTTCTATTAGTCGGTCTATTTTTATGGATATGAAATCCCTTAGTTCTTTCTTTTTCTTTTATGTGGCTTCTTCCTCTGCTTTCCTTCTGATATGATCCTTCTCAATCCAATTCTTACCTAATAAAAGTTGGAAAGGGGTGTTAAAAGTTATGAAGTTTGACAGTCTTGGAACTTTCCTGGGGTTTTATATTGGATAATATAAAAACGGTTGTGTCTTGGATTTGAATTATTAAATAGAGAAAAGTTTTGGGAAATGATGGTGATGATGAATTTTAATAAATACTATTGCATATAATAGAACATTAATCGTCTTTTTCGCTTTCATTATCTCACTTTTCGCTTATTATATGCCCATGTCCTTCCCAAATACATTTAAACATTCCATGTTCTATTATTATGAATTTCATTTTTTGAAAAGAGAAAGGATTAATAACAAAAGAAAAGGCTAGTTGATGACTAGTGTTGGAAGTTTGGATATGGATACATTTTCTGTTACTTTTCCATCTGCTTGAAAAGTATTCGTTGGTCACTTCCCATCCATGCTACCATTTTACTCTCATTATAAAGCCCCTTATATTCCCAATATCCCTATCACTCCTTGTTCAAACAAGAATTGATTGTTGATTTTAAAAGTATTGATGGATGGATTGCATGTGCTTATATTGTGAATAATAGAGCCAACCTTTTGATTTTATTTAGGTAGAGTATTGATGCATGGATTGTTAAAGTTTTTTCATAACATGATTGGAATATTTCTTTAGGATGAGTTTATTTAGCAGAGGTAGTAATGGCAGAGGTGCTAATAGAGGCAAAGGAAATAATTGAAAGAGAGGCCATAAAAGGCCACAGTTCTCGATACATTTTGACATTGATCCACAGTAACTAAATCAACTTTTTCAAGTTGTGTTCTTCAAGCTAGTTGGCCATGGGATTCTCCAGCCTCAACCTGAGAGGCCTCCTTTCTAGCCACATCAAATTTTTTTTGCTATTTGTGTTCCCCCTCACGTTTCTATGCATCCAAAACCACCTGCCAATGATGGTTGGCAAGAGATTGTTCATCAGCCTATAGCTCATCACCATGGTTGGCCTTCTCTGTCGTTTCCATTACCTCCTCCTCCACTGCCACTCAATCCAAATGCCCAAGCTGATATCATTGTTTCTCCTATCCAGTCCTCACATGCAAACAAAAGACTCAAGGCCACTATGCCGGAACCAGATATTGATAAAGGGAAAAAAGTGGTGAATTCCCCGTATTCTTCCAAAAATTCCTTTGAATCAGTATCCTCCCATCTTCATATCAAAGAAAATTTGTCCCATTTCATCAGTGAGATCAATCCTCAAGGTTCCAATCAGCCTAAGGTTACAACAAAAATATCAAAAGAGGGCATTAATGGAAAGAGGCAAACTGCCTCTCATAGCAAGTATGGATTTTGATGTTGTTATTTGCATGGCAAAAAACTAATTTTTTTTTGGATAGTGTGGATATTATCCTATTTTCGGTCAACAATCATATTTTATTTTTGGTAAATATAAAAATGCTTGACTATTTATGTAAAAGGGAGTTACAAGAATGTTGGAGCATATCTTGGGTTATTATATTTCACATTATTCTGTTTATTGAAGTTAATAAAAGGGAGTAACAAGGAGTTATATTTTGTTAAAATTTAACAAAGAGATTAGGGGTCCCACATATTTAGTTATTATTTAGTTAGAACTTTATTTATATATATTATTATTGTTTTGTATCAACTAATTAGTTAAGCTAATCAATCTTAACTAAAGAAAGGTAGTTGAACTACCATAACTTATGGAGAAAGATGAAAGCTCAATCAAATGAAGAGACAAAAAAAAAGAGAGAATAAAAGGAGAACTTATGCTATAAGGTTTTATCTATACTTTTGAGATACTTCCATTCTTCATTCACTCTGAATTTACTAGAAGGATTAACCATCTTGATGACATTATGGTCTTATTGACGGCAACAAGATTCATAACTGAATCATATCTTTCAACAACTTGTCTTTAAAGATGTATGATTTATCTTTGGTAGACTGTGTGTTCTTGTTTGTTTATGAATTAAATTTCATGATTGATGTTAGCACTAGGAATCACCCTCAGAATGTAATGAGAATAAGCCCAGTACCCATTAGTTTATACAGTAAATGAAAATGAGTTTTAGGTGGTCAAATGGAGAAGACTCGATGATAATAACGTTCTAACTCAAAAATATGGACTAGCATGCATAAGCAATTGAGGTATGGAATCAAATTCAGTTAGTAAGTTTGAATAAGGATGAATAGAGGGAAGAATTTGGTGAGGAGAGTGTAGAGGTTTGTTGTGGACATCAGGTCTTCTAGCAGCCTAAGGAGGAAAAACTTAAACATAAGATCTTCTTGAATTCAAATCTCAAAGAAACTGAAAGAAATTATAACAACACTATAACATAACATTCATCATAATACGGTCATAACAATCCATGTGAATCCGTCATTCATGAATTCTCTCAATATCAGAGGCAAGTAAGATGGAGTACGAAATCTGACTTAGATTAACCAAGATGTCTCAAAAACAAATACATAACCAGAGAACCAATGTTCTTCATAAAAATATTACAATAGCAGGGAGCCTAGCTCAACCATTCGACCTTAAAAAAATATCAAAACTGCCTATATATACTAAAAATGATGCAACAACCTACATTCAAAGTTTCCAGTCGACGCCTACTCTGTCAGCTTGTGCATGCCTTCTCATGTCAGACGCGATCTTGCCTTAGTTATGTGTTTTGCAGGGAAATTCGTCCAGAAGGAAACCTCAGATTGCTAATCTGCACTCAGGACCGTCTTCAACCTGCTTTCCATGTGTTGAGACGAGGTCTCCACCACCGCTCTCATTCTCAGTAATTGCCTTCATCGGGATCATGATGGAGCCTGACACCCATGAATGTTCTTAGACGGTGCCAATGACTTCTGTGAGTCAATTTTGATGTCTCGAGGCCCTGCAAGTCTTCTTTTGTGACCAATACGGGAATTTTCAGAAAATAGAGCTTCAGGCGCCAACTCCTTCTTCATCACTCATTCATGCTTGTGACCTCAGGACGTGACCTAGCACTTATTCCATATGACGCTTCGGGATTTTGTGCTTCAGGAGATTTCACATTACTTGACTACAGATTTCTCGATGCCCAAATGATGAAATCACTCCTCTTAGATCGATGACCAAATTTGTTATGCATCTGACGACTGCGATTGCGTCCTTGAAAACCTGAGTCACCAATCATGTGTTGAGTGCTTACCTTTCTTCTTGGGCCCACCTCCTATGTGACCTCGCTATGACTTGAGACTTATCTTCAAGGCGCTTCAGGACTTGGCAATGTTTCTCATTTTAAAGCTCCCGAAGTAAAACTCCCGGAGTGACATATATGATGACGCCTGGCTCTTGCTAATTGAATGGTCCAGATCTATTGCATGCTTCTACCATTGATTTCAGGCCTGGAATGAGTTTCTCTGAGTTTTTTTATTTGTGCTCATGGCTGCGGCCTGCGGCCCTTGACAACTTTATGTGATAACATTTGGCTCCACAGGGGATGGCATGCTCCCTGCGAGCTTCCAAGAAGAAGTAGTTCCAGTGCCTTAGTTGTTGGACTACGGAGTCATGCTCTGAAACATCATATTGAAGAAAACAGGCTGACACATACACTATTCTAAAACTAAAAGTAAACACACCTGCTCCTAAGGGAGCTTATTTATGTACAAAACCTAGGTTAACTGACTTTTACAAAATGCTAGGTAAAAGAAAACTTCCACCATAGCCATTCAAACTATTTGATAACGAAATCCTTCACTTCACTAAAAATGATCCATAAAAGACAAGGAAAGCATGAAAACTAAATTATTTCATTCTTATGATCACCCATATTACCTTCAAATGATGATAAAAATATCAAGCCTGCATGCTCCAAAG
>JZKD02S1601408.1:44177-83859 GCA_000966675.3 Picea glauca
AATATCTCCCAATAATGGCCAAATCCTCCATTAACAGGCCTGAAAATCAATAAAAAATCCCAAAACTATGCAATAAAACCCACTCTGTAACAAAAATTCAATAATACACAGAGTAGCACCCTAAATTAGGCCCGCGCCCTCAAATAGTGGTCACATGGATCTAAAATTGGCCAAGCATTGGCCCTTAACATTCGTTAGCCCTGAGTTATATGGCGCATTCCATGGGACCGTTGGTCCATAGAAAAAATCCGTGCTTCTTTTGTTGGATAGACTCCTGGATATATGGAAGGTTACAAGTGACCACAGGCTGGGGCTTAGCCCCAACCCCCTCCCTTTTGCGCCCTTAACAATATAGTCAACATATATATTAATATGTGGGCTTATATAAGCAAGGCATATGCATGGTGCATTGGTGCTAGGGCTCTTTGTCAAGGCGCTTGGGCTTGGTGGTGGTCATGGGTTCAAAAACCATGAACCCCAAAACATTTTTTTAACTTGCCACACATTTGATGACTGGGTGCCATGTGGCTGCCCATGTCTGGGCCACGTGGCACCACCACATTTGCCCGAAAATTGACAAGTGTCACTCTGCCATTGGTGCAAGTGTGCATCATCTGTCCAATCACCTGTCACCACTGCTACCACATGTCACTTCTGCCACTTTCACGTGTCACCTCCAAAGAGTTCCACGTCACCCTTTGACTGTTGATTTTTTTTTACTTTTTGCTAGTTTGGAAAAACGGCCAGAGTGTGATAAATTTCGCATACATCGTCCGTTTGAGAAAGTAAATATATAGACGGAATCAGTGCGACGAGCCGGTCGCAATGGAAGTGGTTTTTTCTGATTATGAGAACTTTAATTTTTGAGCCTTTTCTAGATCTGGAAGCCTCCTGGATCTGATTCTAGATCACATAGCTCGGTCTAGGAACCAATAGAACCAGCCTCCAGACATCTACACCAAACAACAACATCTCTAGATAGGGAATGTGAGAACAACCTCATGGTAACATCAGCATGAACGATCTCAAACTGATCAATAAAGTTCTCAAAGGCCCCCAAGTTCCTCTCAGTTGTAACCTAATCCTCTCTAGAAAAATGAGAAAATTACTTCAAGAAATCAAGAGGATAAGGATGAAGATGATATGAAAGAATTAAAGGTTTAAACAGCTTGTCTCTCATTCCATTTTGAAAACTAGTGGGTTGAATATGAGGCTTATCACACTGATGGCAAGGCTCAATAGTAACAACACGATGTGATGAGATTTGAGGACGATGTGGATTAGTTTCAAGATCCTCAACGCTGCAAGGGTGATTGAGTTCAGGAAGGGTTTCAATATGAAGCTCATCTTTACAAGTAGGCTGAGCTGAGGATATAATATCAGCATCTACAACACAGGAAGAAAGCATGTCTTTTTCTTTCAAGGATGGATATATAAAGGAAGGTTGGTGATCAACCGAATAAACAAAACACAATATGATCCTCTTTATATGTAAAGGGAAAAACAAAAATGAGCTGATAAAAAATAACAAAAGTTCAGGAAGAAATCTCATAAGATGATACCTAGTCATTCCCTTCATCTTTTTGTCAATAGGATATTCCCCAGTGGAGTCTCTGATTGTGGAGTTGCCAGGTAGATGATTATAGTTAATTCTGTATCCCACTCTTGTCTACCATCAAGAGCTGGATCTATGTCATTCTTCCCAGGGAGCTCTTCAATTTGCTCAAATCCATCCCCGACAACAACGCCATTTATGTTAGCACTAGGAATCACCCTTAGACTGTAACGAGAATAAGCCCAATACCCATCAGTTTATACAGTAAATGTAAATGAGTTTTAGGTGGTCAAATGGAGAAGACTCAATGATAATAATGTTCTAACTCAGAAATTTGGACTAGCATGCATAAGCAATTGAGGTCTGGAATCAACTTCAGTCAGTAAGTTGGAGTAAGGGTGAATAGAGGGAAGACTTTGGTGAGGAGAGTGTAGAGGTCTGCTGTGGACATCAGGTCTTCCAACAACCTAAGGATAAAAAACTTGAACACAAGATCTTCTTGAATTCAAATCTCAAAGAAACTGAAAGAAAATACAACAACACTATAACATAACATTCATCATAATACAATCATAACAATCCATGTGAATTAGTCATTCATGAATTCTCTCAATATCAGAGGCAAATAAGATGGAGTAAGAAAGTTGACTTATATTAACCAAGATGTCTCAAAAACAAATACATAACCATAGAACCAGTGTTCTTCATAAAAATATTACAATAGTAGGGAGCCTAGCTCAACCATTCGACCTTAACAAAATATCAAAACTGCCTATATATACTAAAAATGTTGCAACCACCAGGAATGTGGTCAGACCACTGCATTCAAATTTTCTAGTCGGTTCCTACTCTTTAAGCCTGTGCAGGCCTTCTCATGTCAGACGCAAGCTTGCCTCAGTTATGTGTTTTGCAGGGAAATCCATCCAGAAGGAAACCTCGGATTGCTAATCCGCACTCCCGGTCGTCTTCAACCTGCTTTCCATTTATGTGTTGAGACAAGGTCTCAACCACCGCTCTCATTCTTAGTAACTTCCTTTATTGGGATCAGGATGGGGCCTGACACCCATGGATGTTCTTAGATGGTTCCAACGACTTCTGTGAGTCAATTTTGACGGCTTGAGGCCCTGTAAGTCTTCTTCTGTGACCAATACAGATGTTTTCGGAAACTCGAGCTTTAGGTACTAGCTCCTTCTTCATCACTCCTTCGTGCTTGTGACCTTGGGCCATGACCTGTCGCTTATCCCATATGACGCTTCGATATTTTGCGCTTCGAGAGATTTCACATTACTTGACTACAGATTTCCCGATGCCTGAATGACGAAATCACTCCTCTCAGATCAATGATCGGATCTGCTATGCATCCGATGGCTGTGATTGCTTCCTTGAAGCCCCAATTCACCAATCATGCGTTGGGTGCTTGCCTTTATTCTTGGGCCCACCTCCTATGTGACCTCGCTACGACTTGGGGCTTATCTTCAAGGCGCTTCGGGACTTGACAATTTTTCTCATTTTAAAACTCCCAAAGTAAAACTCCCAGAGTGACAAATCTGATGACGTGTGGCTCTTGCTAATTAAACGGTCCAGATCTATTTCGGGCTTCAACCATTGATTTCAGGCCTGGAATGAGTCTCTCTGAGTGTTGTGCTTTGCATTCATGGCTGCGGCCATTGGCCCTTGACAAATTTATGTGATAACAACTGATAAAAAATATTTTGCAGAGTCAAGTGAGAACATTTTGTGGCAAGATGATCCAGATCTTTAGCTTTAGTTTTATTTTGTTGTCAGAGTCTTTTTGTATGGTTCCCATCGGAGGCTTATAAATACAAATTTGGTCCCTACCTTCGCAGGGGTTTGTAAAGAGAATTCAGCTTTGTATCTCAGAATGAAACAAATATAAAAATCAGATTTCTCATTTATGTCTCACATGTGTATTCTGATGATTTGGTTCAGATATTTATTTTAACCTAGATCTTATCCATGTACACACTTATGTAATTCTTTGCTTATTTAATTTCTTTTGCACAATTACATATAACATATAAAAAATTATCCTTGTTCCCATACCTATGGATTAAGTGATTGTTATTTTTGTTTTAAGGCTATAAACTCTAGGTGACATTCCCAACTATCTTACCTTATCCCGATAAGATCTGAAAATGCTTGAGTAAGGTTCCTCATTCCTTTTCCTCAACAAGGACAAGGCTATTTTTCAAGTGGGGGGACATGTTAGGGACCTAACCTCCCTAACTGATCCAGAAGGATCTAAGGAACGCTCACTGAGGTCCAGGAGGATCTGGAACACTCACAGAGGTCCCAGGGGATCCACAAAGGCTCAAAATTCAACCATCTCAAATGAACAATAAAATAGCCTCATTGCGTAGAGCTCAGTTATATCTTTCAAACGATGCAAATTTCTCTTCAAACGAAGCCCGTATGCAAAAGTTATCGTGGTTTGAAGTTGCACCAAAACAAACAAAAATGGGTGCCACATGGCACCATTGGAAGTGTGACACATGGCATGCTGATGTGGAATTATTTAATGACACTCGGCTAGTCGCAGTTTGACACATGGAAATAAGGGTTGGTGACTTCGCTGACACTTTCCCCAATGGTGCACTGACACGTGGCAATGTCGAAATATTCAATATGGGCTAAGTTAAAATATTGTTAAGCCACGGGTTCTGATCTTGCAACCTCCGACTTACAAATCAATAGTTCTAACCAATTGCACCACGGGTGGAGTTGTTATGGAACATGAAAATATATCCTTAGAGGGTTGGCGCAAAAGGTGGGTGATAGGTTTTGAACCCAGCCACATGCACTAACAACCAAGAGATCCAACCAATGCACCAAGGTGTTCATTTAACCAATAAAATATATATTTAATGTCAATGGATTATGCGCCACATGTTTTATCCTCTGGATTAAGACCATGCTTTTTATCACATATTTGGAATATATTTAAAATAATGCCAACGACTATGCTATTGGTGGCATATGGGTATAACAACCATGTGATATATATATATATATATATATATATATATATATATATATATATATATATATATATATATATATATATGTTTTTTAAAACCATTCGTTGGTATATTACTGTGATAACATGCCAAAGCAACAATTTTAATAAATGGTTTTGTTTTGTAATTAAATGTATTTGTAACTAAAATATGCCTTTTTGGGCTATAAAAGGCAGCTCCCTCACCATTGTATAGACAACCAAGTTCACAACACTTTTGTGCCAAAAGGCCTTGTGTTCTTTTGTTTATACAAAGCTTTATGTATAAAAGTTCATTTGTATAAGTTAGGAAGAAGATTATAAGTTCATCTCTTTAGGAAAAGCTTTATAAAAAGCTCATTTGTATAAGTTAGGGAGAGGACCCCAAGCTTATGCCAAAGTTCTCATGCCATTTGGTTTTATATGGAGTTTTATTTTCATGGGTATGAATAAAGCTCATTCATATAGATTTTAAAGAAGTGGTTTATCATATAGAAAAGAACTCATGTTTATGTGTTTAAGCAAGGGGGTTATTTTCGTTTATGTAATTTGAAAAGATGACATTTTTAGTATATTTTGGTAGTTTGATGAGAAAAGCTCATTTATGTAAATATGTTGTTGTATAGAGTTTTTGAGAATGAACAAAGATTGTTTGTACAAATTCGCAGCATAAGTTTTATTACATAGAAATTCTCGTTCTTGAGGGTATTTCATTTATGTAAAATCATGTAAATGAAAGTTCACGTAAAATCATGAATATGGGTGTTTGTTTTGCTTGTTTTTTGAGAGAAAAATTTATATTTTCATAAGTTCTTCAATTTCAAGTAAACAAAAGTATTTTTTTTATTTAGAATTTCACTTTACAGTAAAAACAAAACTTGTGAAAAATTTTGTTAGCTTTCTACTGACTATTTTTCAATTTATTTATTTATTGAGATGTGATATGTCTATTTGGCAATTGTTTGACAGTATGTTCCTTAAAAATGAAGGGAATGATAATGAGTTATGTTTTCCCCCACCAATGTATCTATTGTTAAACGTTTGTTTTTTACAAACTTAATATACTACAGCAATCTAGAGAGACTATATTTTTTGATGACTATAGTTTTGAATCTAACAGAGGAATATTATAATTTCTATAATTTTTTGAAGTTGACCAAGCTGAAAAAGTTGCATATTTTAAACACATGTTTTCCCCCACCTTGAATCTATCTTAATTTTTACTTAAAAGTAAAATCTAAAAATACATTTTTGAAGAGAACATTTTAAGCATTTTGAATATAAATTTTTCATAATTTTCCACTGTGTATTTTTAGAGATATGGATTTTCCATTTCATTGAATCATAATGTCACCTGAAAATATTATCCAATGATTTTTTTATAAAATTAAATAAAATTAGATAAAAATAATGAAAATGAAAACAAATTATATCCATTGAAAGTAGATTCAATTTTAAAAATTTTGGTATCAATTTCGAAACCAAATTATGAGTATTTGCAAGATTCTGCGACCTCCAAAGTTCAATTAATTGTTGGACACACCGATCACACTAAGAGGGTGGGTGAATTAGTGTGAGGTCTATTTTTACACTTCTCACAAAACTTTAGTTAGCAATCATCATTCACACATCATTACTTATTAATTCCATTCATACTTAGTTTCTTGAATGTAAATATATCTCAATTACATACATTAACAATAAAGAGCTATGCACCATCACAATAAAGGACAAAAGGAACACCAAATATATGTATAAGTTTTTTTTTGTATTACGGACTACAATCCTTGGGTTTTATCAACACCAACTGAAATAGAGCACCAACTCTACATGCAAGACCTAGCCTGTGTATCTTAGCACCAACCAAGATATGATGAATCCAACCCTAAAGTACAAGACCTAGCTTGTAGACATAAATAAATTTGTCAAACTGTACCAACAGTCTATACCAATACAAGTGCATCAACTATGCACAACCTATCACAACAACCTGTCACCTCAACTTGTCTCATCAATATGATCATCCAAATATGATATGTAACTCTCTAACATACATTGTGTATGTGATAACATACCTGCAAACATTTCTTAACTTCAACAACAAGAAACTATCATTTTTATCAAACTTTACTTTAGTCTCACATGACTAATTTTGGATTAGTCAACAACCCTAACTTGCAACAATCATAAATATGTAACTATAATAAATAAAGGTATAAAAATGGTACAAAATGTTCTTCAGTGTCTTTTCTACAATTCCTCCAGGTTTCATTGCTTGGAACCTCCCAAAAAAGGAGTTATACAAAAAATGGCATACCTTGTTGAATTATGGCTTATTCTAGAGAGAGAACTTGTAGAGCATGCCCTGCATGGAATATTTGATGTATGGACCTGCAAATGGTACAAAACATACTACAAACTGTACTCTAACCAATACATTTGGGATTATGGAATTTGGATCTATTATGAATACATTATGACATTTTTACCCGAAACACCTATTTTAGACTAGTTTCAGGACTAGCCACAAACCCTATTTTCCACAGAGTGTAACTCCCAAAATACAATGACCCACAAGGTAATTTTTTTTATCAAAGTTATTTAGATATGTTGTCTCAACATCCTCCAGATTTCGCTGTCTAAATCATTTTAGAAAAAAAAATTATTGTGAAAATGGTGAGATGACCTGTAAATAACATACCTTAGAAAGCATCATCAAAAGACTTCATTATCCCTTGAATTTCGGCCTTCTTTACTTCACCTTCCCTCTGAAATTCACCTTATATCTTCTTTGGTTACCTCAATCACTTGTAGATATTCAATATTCCCAATGGGTAGTAATGGGTAGTAATGCTTCCTCTAGAAGTATCCACTTGACCACTTTGTCCACTTAACCAACTTTGTCCAGTTAGCCACTTTGTCCACTTCACCACTTTATTCACAAATAGTAAACTCTCCAATTCTAGTTGCAACTAATTTATTTTTAATTGTTTTCTTGTTGCAACCACTTAACCCATGACTAACCACTTTGATTGGTCAACTCCTTCTAGGAGCTTCTAGAATAATTTGACTTCTTTGACCTTATAGAGGCTTCTATATAACTCATGAGGGTTCTCCAGCTTCATATGGCCATAATTCTCTAACTGTGAGGAGTTATGTGATGTTCCACATATCACCAGAAATGGCATTACATATACTATCCATATGGAATAATTTCTCTTGCAAATTCACTAATATTCATTACATTATTCCTTAATCAAACTTGGGTTCCCTAACCACACTACTGGGCTACCTAACCATTTCGACTTCACAAAGTGTCTTCCCGTGATGGATTTCACCATAAGGGGACCACTTTGAGAACTTTATCCAAGAGTGTCTTCTTGTGAGGGATTTCAAAATAAGGGGATCACTTTGGAGTTTATCCATTTGGTTATTCATATCAACCATGACAAGACAACAATGACCAAACTTTACATCATCCTGTCTATACATCAATCCATGACAATGCATCACTATGACACCACTTGACATATTTTACATCAATTACATATATGACAACACATGCCATCAATCAATACATTGATGATACTATGACAAGACATCAACTCTTTGAAATCAATCATTTGACGTCAATGACAACATAATGCAACAATATCCCCCTTTGGCATTGATGGCAATACCAACATTGATGTCAACATTAATCATTGATGGAAACATGTAGACATGGAATTGCTCTTCATCAATAGTCATCTCAATCACATCAATGTGACTATCTCTCCCCCTTTGAAATCAATGGCAAAGGGTAGTTCTCTCCTTGGGGCTGCTCCCCCTACCTGAACTCTCCTTGGGGATGATCCCCTTGTCTATATTCCTTTGATATTCCTAATATATCCCCTTTTGAACAAGGGATATCACTCTGTTGGAATGTTGAATACATATCGCTCATGCTCTCTCTGTGACCATCATTCCCCTTGGAAACATGCCTCTGTGCTCTCTCTCCAAGAATCTATCTCTCTATCCTGCATATGATGAATATCTCCTCCTGGAATCATGGGAAGAAGAATGACTCCCCCTGTGGGTATGTCTCCCCCTATCTTCTCTGCAAGATGAAAAATATGCTACCACTACGATCTACTTCTGCTGCAAATGCTACTGCTCAACTAGAATATAGATCAACTGTTCAAGAATGATCCTCTCTTCCTATGATGATCCTTGGACCTGTCCATGCATCAAACTCGTGCCATACCATACATCATGAAGAAAAATATATGTCAAAAATGAATAGAGAATCATGAACAAAGCATCAACCATGTACATCCTGTGCCATATTGTGTGCCAACCATGCACAACACCCATGTACATCAACCATGTACATCAATACCATACAATATACCATAAGATATCATCAATGGAGTGTATCAAGTATATTCCAAGAACATGTGCCAACTGTGTACCAACCATATTCCTCTACCAACATGCCAACCATGTGCCTCAAACAAGTGGCGTATCACTCATGATATGCCTCCACCATGAACCAAGTTCCACAACCATGTATCTCAACCATCAATATATCAACCAAGAATCATAACAAGTGTCTCAACTATATCATGCTATACATCATGTACCAAAGCAAGTGCATCAACCATGCACCAAACTTCAACAATATGAACTACAATCAATATGTGTTCCCATACATGTATGCCATATCAACCATAAACCATGTGATAATCATATTGCTAGCAAGTGCTTCTAACAATGTACCAAATATGTACCAATCATGCATCAACTATAGATCAAGATATGACTCATCGATGATGTACAACATAACCACCTCATCAACTACATGTCCTAATATGTAGCTCAACCACATGCCAAATGCATGCACCAAGACATCCAACAAATATGCATCTAACAATACTTCATAAGATATATTAATGGAGCTCACATATGTACCATCCATGTACCATGACAGATCTTCCTCAAAAACCATTCACTAGAACAAGTACTAAGTAGCCAATAGTACCTCTAAACATGTACTAAGAGTGTCCCTCAATAGATAAATGATATGTCTCTAGCTAACATCACATCAACGTGAATTGTCTCATAAACAACATGCCATATCATCACTGACATAACCAACATTTTTCCTCAACAATAAATGTCTCGGGTTAGTACCATGCATCCAAGATAGACTTTCAACACTCAACCATATGTCGTCACCATACATACATCAAATACACATGCCAACATATAATCATGAAAACCTGCAATAAACCATGCCAGTCCTTGCAAAACAGAGTTATACCATCAAATCATGTTGCAACTCATATGCATAGCCTTCTTTTCCAAGGATTTTACCATAGGTCTGCGACCTGTTCTACAGAAAGCTCATGTATGCACACGACCTTTCTATAGGTCACCTTGCATATGTACGCGACCTTTCTATAGGTCTCCTTGCACATGTACACAAATTCTCCCATATGATCCTGCATATGCTTAAAAAAATCAAGATTGATCTTGTCTCATGGCTACCATTTTGTTATGGTTGTTTAGTCTTCTTCACCCACTTCTGAAGGTGTCCTATCTTCTCAGAACGTGAGCTCTGAGCTTCCATATTTTCAAAATTGTCTTCATTCCTAGCTTCATGTGTTTTTGTGTCATGATATATGAATCACTCCTCATGGACTGTCTTCTTGTGTTCCAACAATCCTGGGATTTGTGGCCAAACCCACTACAACTGTAGCATCTCATGGTGTGACAATGAGCAACAATGTGTCCCACTTGATTACATCTCCAACACCTTAGGGTGTTATGAAACCTTCCATTATCTTTCCTTGCATAATGTCTACAATCCAAAGCTTTGTGACCATATTCATTACATGAGTAGCAGTGACCATGAAAAACATTTTCATACCTTTTCTTTGGTGTCCATCTTGAAGGTGTCTCTTTTGAATTTGCTTTGAGGTGTAAAGATGGATTCTTAATGTTTTCCTTGCTTTGTTCTTTTGAAAGTTTCCTTGATTTGTGTAGATTGTTTACTTGCATCATTACTTCCACCTTTTGAGAATGAAGGACTTACCTCATGCTTCTTAGAAGTGATAGCTTCAAGATGTATAGCTTCCTTGTTGTATCCAAGATCTGATTTATCATTTGGAGATCTTTGGCTATCTAGGATCTCATCCAATATTGTTGAGTTTTTCATGAACTTGATGTGAGTGTTTTACTTCTCTACTTTCTTTCTAAGATCAACAACTTCAACTTCCAACTTATGGCATGACTCTTCCTTTTCATTTACTTGATTCTTCAATAGTTCCTCTATTCTTTTGGCTTCTTCAATTTTGGTCTTAAGATTGACATTAACTTCAAGACTTTTTCTAAGATCATCATCTACCTTATTCTTTTCTTCTATTTTATTCTTTATCCTTTTGATCTCTTCTTCTTTTTCTTCTAATTGAGTCTTTTTACTTTCTTCTTGTTCTTTGAGCATTTTCTTTAGTGCCATGGTATATCTTGGGTACTTTTCTAGGACTTCCTTGGTGTATTTTTAAAGATACTAAAAAATAATTGAGTAATGTCCTATTTCACTGCTAACATCATCTAACTCAAATAAAACTTTATCTTTAAGATTCAAAAAATCTTCCTCTTCATCTATAGGATAACTATCATCTGATTTTACACAAAATACTTATAGATTTTTTTCTTCACTTGTAGAGAAACATTCAACATCATCACACTTAGAATTATTGCAATCAGAGGATTTTGGAAATTCTTTACCTTCATTGTTCTTGATGGAATTATCTTCAGTGTCTTCCTTTTTTCCTTGATATGTCTTCTCTAGATTTATCCATAGATCCTTGGAAGAACTACATTGTCCCATGCTTCTGTTGACAGAACTTGAGAGTCCATTGAAAATGGTCTCGAGAGCTAATGCATCATTCTTCTTTTCTTCCTTTTGTGCTGCAAACTTTGACTTATTCTTCAATGGAACTGATCCACCAATAGTTGCTTTCCAAACACCTTCTCCTTTTACTTTCAAATACCCTTTCATTTCTATTCTCTGTGTTGAATAATTTTTCTCATCTAATATTGGAACTTCATCATCCATTTGTGTGTCCATGGATCTCCTCCAAGCTCATTAAGGCTTATAGTGAAGGACTGCTTTGATACCAATTATTGTACAAACCGATCACACTGAGAGGGGGGGGTTGAATCAGTGTGATGGATATTTTTACACTTCTCACAAAACTTTAGTTATCAATCTCCATTCACAACATCATTACTTATTAATTCCATTCATACTTTGTTTCTTGCATGTAAATATATCTCAATTACATATATTAACAATAAAGATCTATGCACCATCACAATAAAGAACACAAGGAACACCAGATATATGTATATGTTTCTTTTGTATTACAAACTACAATCCTTGGGTTTTATCAACACCAACTGAAATAGAGCACCAAATCTCAATGCAAGACCTAGCCTTTGTATCTCAGCGCCAACCAAGATGTGAGAAATCCAACCCTCAAGTACAAAACCCATGTTGTAGATAGAAAGAAATGTGTCAAACTGTACCAACAATATATACCAATACATGTGCATCAACTATGTAGAACCTGTCACCTCAACCTGTCTCATCAATATCATGATCCAAATATGATCTGTAACTATGTAACTTACCTGGTGTATGTGATCATAGACCTGCAAAACTTTCTTAACTTCAACAACAAGAAACTAGCATTTTCATCAAACTTTACTTTAGTCTCACATGACTAATTTTGGATTAGTCAAAAACCCTAACTTGAAACAATCATAACTATGTACCTGTAATAAATAAAGGTATGAAAATGGTACAAAATTTTCTTCAGTGTCTTGTCTACAATTTCTCCAGGTTTCACTGCTTGGAACCTCCCAGAAAATGATTTATACCAAAAATGACATACCTTGTTGAATTCTGGCTTATTCTAGAGAGAGAAATTGTAGAGCATGACCCACATGGAATATTTTTCGTATAGATCTGAAAATGGTACACAACATTTTTCAAATTGTACTCCAACCAATACATTTTGTCTTATGGAATTGGGATTTGTTATGAATACATTATGACGTTTTTACCCGAAACACTTGTTTTAGACTAGTTTCATGACTAGCCACAAACCCTATTTTCCACGGAGTGTAACTCCCAAAATACAACAACCCACAACCTGAAAGTTGTATCAAATTTACTTGGATATGTTGTCTCAACATCCTCCATATTTTTCTTTTTTAATCATTCTAGAAAAATAGTTATTGCAAAAATGGTGAGATGACCTGTAAATAACATAGCTTAGAAAGCATCATCAAAAGACTTTATCCTCCCTTGAATTTCGGCCTTCTTTACTTCACCTTCCCTATGAAATTTGCCTTAGATCTCCTTTGGTTACCTCAGTCACTTGTATATTTTCATTATGCTCAATGGATACTAATGGGAGACCCTTGCTCTCTTATTTATTCTCTCCAAGTAGCTTCCTCTGGAAGTATCCACTTAACCACTTTGTCCACTTAACCAACTTTGTCCACTTAGCCACTTTATCCATTTAACCAACTTTGTCCACTTAACCACTTTATCCACAAATAGTAAACTCTCCAATTCTAGTTGCAACTAATTTATTTTTAATTGTTTTCTTGTTGAAACCACTTAACCCATGATTAAATACTTTTACTGGTCAACTTCTTCTAGGATATTCTAGAATAATTTGACTTCTTTTACCTTCTAGAGGCTTCTAGATAAATCATGAGGGTTATCCAACTTCATACGGCCATAATTCTTTAACCGTGAGGAGTTATGTGGCGTTCCACATATCACCAGAAATTGCATGACATATACTATCCATATGGAGTAGTTTCTCTTGCAAATTCAATGATATTCATTACATTATTCCTTAATAAAACTTGGGTTCCCTAACCACACTACTAGGCTACCTAACAATTTGGACTTCACAAAGCATCTTCCCGTGAGAGATTTCACCATAAGGGGACCACTTTGAGAACTTTATCCAAGAGCATCTTCCCGTGAGGGATTTCACCATAAGGGGACCACTTTGGATTTTATCCATTTGTTTATTCCTATGAACCATGACAAGACAACAATGACCAACCTTTACGTCATCCTGTCTTTTCATCAATCCATGACAATACATCACTATTATAACACTTGACATATTTTACATCAATTACATCTATGACAACATAGGCCAACAATTAATACATCAATGCTACTATGACAAGACATCAACTCTTTGAAATCAATTATTTGACATCAATGACAACATAATGCAACAATAAGTTGGAGGGAATTCTCAAGTTCATACAAATAGTCCCATTTGCAGGTTTTTGGCCGAAAAAATATTTCGGCCGAAAAGTGTTTTGTTTGGCCATAATATATTTTTTTAATGGAATCTGTTAAAAATAAATGGATTCCTAACCTTTGGGCCAAAAATTAGTGTTTTCGACTGAAAGGTGGGTGAGAGAATTCTGTTGGTCGAGAAAAAATAAAGGGACACGTCGTTTGGTTTCGGTTGGGACAAAATCATATAAATATGCTTTCGGACGAACCATTTTTACACAATTCACTCACTCATTTCATATTTTTGCATATGTGGAGCCCCTAAGAAAAAAATTGGAGCATCTTTTTAGCTAATTGGAGGATCTTTTTCGTTATTTTTAACACGGTTGTTGATGTTTTGAATGGAAAAAAAGTTCTCTTTTTGAAGTTCATGTTTTTATTGGAGTAACAATTTATATACTGAAGGCTTTGTTGATCATTTTTTCAAGGTGAAGACTTACTTGAACATTATTTTCAAGGTGAAGGATTTCATAAGAAATTTCTTATTATATCAAAGAGAATTTGTTTGAGAGTAAGTTTTTTTAAACATTTCTTGTAAAATTCTTGATATTATTTTTGAATGATTTTTGTCGCAATGAAGTTTTTCTGAAATTGTTTTTTTCAAAGATCAAAAGTTTTTTAAAATCGATTTTTTTATGCAAAATTTCTTTTAAAAACAATTTTGTTTATTGAGCACTTTTTTCCAAAACTTTTACAATATGATTATAAAATCCATTTTTTTTTATTTTATTTTTAATGAGCTATAATATTTGAAGCTTAAAATTTTATTTCGTGTTATAAAATGTTGATTTTTAAATTTTTTTTTACATATAACTATACTCATGGGCAACAAAAGTGGGCGCAAGAGAAAATTTGATCGCACTCGAGATGAAACTCACCATTTACGAACAAAGGAAAGAGCATTATTGGAGAAAGAAACGATAACGTGAAAATATTGAAGAAATAAACAATGATGATGATGTAAATAGAGAGTTTCAACAAGAAAAAGTGCAACCAGGTATGCATGTACATATTATCTATAATAAAAGTATATAATTCAAATTTAAATTATTGTTTAATATAATTGATTGTAATTTGGATTTGATGTTTTTCAAAAAATTGAAATAGATTTGCCTCATAACGTTGATGAAGTCATTGAAACCGAAATTGAAGCAGAAGTCGAATCACCTACATGTATGTACATAAATTTAGATAATACAAGATGAGCACTTGTATATAATTTAGTGAATTTATGTTCGGGTTTTGTTTTCTAATATAAAATTTAAATTGAAATATGTAGGAGAATCTATCAACATTGATGATGAAATATTAGAAAATGTTGATACTGACAAATTTGGGAAGAAAGAAGCTAAGCATTATATAAGATATCTTGTTAAGAATATGTATATAACTTCTTTTAGAGATGAATCTATAATAGTACAAGCTTGAATTTTTCTGTGTCTAATAAAGTTAAAAGAAGCTACATCATTATTGGGTATTCAAAAGTCGACAAAAGATAGAAAGGTGAAACAGAATGCCTTTGACAATATAACTTTTGGAAAATCTTGAAAAAAAGATGTCAGTGCTGCACGTAGAGTGATACAAACAAGAGTTGTTTCATCTAGCAATATAAAATATTGTTTGACAGAACACATAACAAAAGCGATGGGAACCTCAAGAAAAACAGTGTACAAACATAGAAAATTTCGATTGCAAATAGATGCAAATGATGAACTTTCTTGTTGGACAACTATTTCTAGACAACCCTACAAAGATAGACTTGCAGAAAATGTTAAAGAATTAGCCCGTAATTTTTGGTTGACAGAATCCCATTTTTCACCACATACAAGCGATGTGTTGCGATGAAAAATAACATGAAAACAAAATGAAGAACATCCAAAACATATATTTCCAATGACACAAATAGAATTTTTCAATAAGTTCAAAGAAGAGCATAAAGAAGTTAGAATTTCCATCAATACATTTGTGCAACAAAAACCATGGTTTGTTAGACCCATCACTACTCGTGACACTTGTTGTTGTTATAATTTGGAATTTGAGTTATATTACGACACTTTTCTTCATTTTGGTAAAACTTTATGGGCAAGTTCACCTCCTCCTTCCACATTTCGTGATTTTATTTCTCAAATTCTATGTGAAAGAGAAGGTGATGAATTATTTTACCAAAAGAAATGTGTTGGTGGAAATAAATGGGATCGTTGGGGAAATATAAGTTTGTTTCACTCAAAGTATCCTATTGATATGAAATATAATTCCTTTTCTAATATAACAATCAGTTGGAAGAGATATGAATATATCAACAACACGACTCCACATTCTTCAAATGTTATTTCCAAAAGGATTGATTTGAAAGTAGATAAAATCTGTGTGATATACTTTTTGAAGAAGTTTGGGGAAGAAATTTATAAATACACCAAGAATTCACATAGAGCTTGATGGAAAGACCTACAATTCAAACAATTTCGTGAAGTGTTTCCACTAGGGACAATTTTGTATGTAGTTGATTTTGCAGAGAATTACATATTCGTTGCGCAAAAATAAATACAGAATGAATATTATCATTCTGATCAGGTCACTATATTTGTCCACATTCTATATAGACATGCTCAAAAAAGTGTTGATAACATAGAAATCATCAATAAAAATTGGCATGTTATTAAAGAATATCACTTTTATATAAGTGATGATCAAGCACACGATACACATTATGTACAACATTGTTTTGATAAATTTTATGATTCATTGAAAGAACATGGGATCGTATTCGATCGACATTGGATATGGTTAGATGGATGTGTAGGTCAGTTCAAATATTCACTATCATTCTATTAGTTGTGTCATATTCACAAGAAATCAAACATTACACATTGTTGGAATTTCTTTGAGACCAGTCATGGAAAATGAGAGCACGACAGTGCAGGGGCATGTGTAAAATGAGCACTTTGAAGGTATCAGATGAACCCTCATGCCAATCGATTTGAATATGTTGATCAAGTGTTTGAATGGTGCAAAATGGTGCTAATCCATGAAAATAAACTGTCAAGGGATGTGCGTAGGTGTGTGTATATATATGTTACACATGTACACATGATATTTTTATTCACATGTTCAAATTTATATGATCTTCAATCATGTTCTTGATAGATTTCAAGTTAACAAGTTCTTGTCTTATGCAAGTTTTTTTGGTATGTTGGAAACCAAGATGTAAATAGATCAATCCCATATGATTATAGTACAATACATGGGGCACAACAAGTGCATTTAGTTAAAAAAAAATGCTATCAAAATGTGTTTTCATTTGATAGAAGAAAAGAATCTTGTTTTTGTTCAACTTGCATAGAGGACACATAATCCATAGAGATTTGTGAAAACAAAAATGTGGAATATGTTAAAGCTTGGAGTGTTGATATTATGGTAGTTTCGGGAGGTATTAACCTCTATGTGTAACCTTTGATGAGACTAGAATATTCTGGGAAGCAAGAGAAACCATAAACAGATGTGTAGAACCCTAGAAGATATGTTAGCTCAATAAAATAATTAATATTTAAGTGTTAACCTCTAAAATAAGAAGTCGGTCTGGACAGGTGAAAAAGAGCACTATAAATAAGAGGTCTCTAGATATCATTTGTCATTCACACTCTCACAACTACATAAATATTAGTGGTGCACAAGTTTGGAGAGGGAGTGCAGCTGCAGCTACTGCAACTGGGATTTTCATCTTTGGTTATGGTTTAGACTTCTGATTTGGTTATGGTTTAGAATTTCTGATTTTGTTATGTTTTAAAATTTTTGTTTGATATTCTATCCTTAGAGAGAGATATGCTACATTGGTTGGCTATTTCTTTTAAGATCTTCTTTCGGACATATTTTGTCTATCAAGGTTAAAGGTGCTCGGGGGTGGATGCGTGCCCATGGTTGGGCGAAAATATTGCTATATTGTCTATGGAAAAATGAGCACATATCTTCTATTCTAACAAGTTATGGGTCCACACTATCTTCAGACACTCTAACCACTAGAATATAGATTGAGACGTTATTCATTAAGCTTGTTGTGGCACCAGTTACAGCTGTAGTTAGGTCTTTTGATTATGCAACTACAACAAACCCTAACCCTTATGTTCAGGCACTTTTGGTGAATCATTTGACCTAATTCCTTGACATCCTAGTGTGCCCTAGCCTAGCACACCTCTTGGTAATATTAGCTAGGAAAAATTTTAGGTTTGAATTTTTGGTCAAAGTCCAATTCAAAGGTTGACTAGTCAAAGTCAAAGTCAAAGGTTGACTTATGGTCAAATTGATTTTGTGATCAAAGTTGAAATTTTTAGAGTTTCTATCTTGATTGAATCTAATCTCTTCTTGTCAATATCATATCTAGTTTCAGATTGGAAGACAAGTTGGATGTTGCTACAAGACTCCAAAGGTATGCACTTGTATATGTTATCCAAGTAGTATCATCTAGAAAAACATGAGTCTATTTGCAAGGAAAGTACTAGAGACCTTGTCCAAGTTGTAGTATTCGATTCAATGCATTCATAAGAACAAGCGCACTCTCCATAGAAGTGAGGCTTCAGGTTCCAGGTTTGATTAAATTGTTAAAATGTATATATATCAAGGCTGGTAGTTGCTACATTACAAACTGTGAAAGTAGTCTTTGAAAGGTTCTATTATTGTTAGGTGCAATGAATACTTGATTGCATATGAATATTACTAATATAGATGCTTATTGTATGTGTTCGTAAGATGAACTAACATCTCCTCTAGTTAGATATTTCTTGTTTTCTATTGTTGTTCTTGTTCCAGGCATGTACCCTTGTGAAATATGTTTGATGAACAATCCTTGCAGAAGTTTTCATAGAAAAAGTTTATAAGGATGACACAACTGCCATATGGGCAGCAATAAGAACAAATAGAAACAAAATTAAAGAGACTCAAAGGAGTCGGACTCGAAGGAAGTCAACAATCAAAAGGAAACCAGAACAAGATTGTGACACTTTGCAGAAAGAAAAGAGATATGCAACATACGAAAGCATGGACTCTCTTAGACGGAGGGATCTGATCACATAATTCCAAAAGAAGAGCATATACATTGTTCATTCAGGCATGAATCCGGGATTAGGATGGAGCTAATCCCCAATGAGATGATCCATTGAATAATCCGTGAATACTATGAAGTATCTATCCATGTTCTTCATCACAAGTAGCAACCATGATAAACAACACATGTTCAACTTGACTCTAGAAGAAGTCTTCTTTGAAAAGAATCCTTGAATATCATTGGTTTTCCATCTACATTTATGTTCCTATGGCGGAAGGAAAAATTTGGAGCCTTCATGAATGAAGGGCATGTAATATATAGAATATTTCATGGACTCCAACATTAAAGAGAAACATGAGGAAGAACATGAATATTCCAAGAAAGAAAGAAAAGTCAAAACAACCAATTGAACCAGTTTGAACCCACTAGAAGCAGTCAAGTAGAAGGAATGGAAGGAAGTTGTGATGACGAGTAATGTATGTGAGAAATTGTGAAAAATACTTATAAATGGAAGAATTGATAGATACAAGGAAAGACTTGGGGCTAGAGGGTTCTCCCAGAAGGAGGGAGAATACTATGATGACAACCTTGTTCCAGTAACCAGACATACCTCTACCTGAGTCATTATATCTTCTGCATTATCCATGGGTTGGAGTTTACATCAAATGGATGTAAAGACTCTTATTCTCAACAGAGTAATTGAAGGAGAAACATACAAAAAAACCTAAAGGTTTTGAGGTATACCAGAAAGAGACCCATGTATGAAGATAGAAGAAGACCTTGTATGGATTCAAGAAACCTGGTGCATAACCTCTCATGTACAACATAAGTGTGGTGAAAACTTCCTATGATAGAGGAAGTGTATTGAATTGATTCTTCAGAAGTTTGGGATGATGGATTGAAAATCTATGGAAAACTCCCATGATGACAGATCTGAAGAAGATGTGAGACTTTGATCCAGTAAACCCATCTTTGTGTTGACAATTGATTGGATCGTTAATATTTGGAGAATACTCAGCTGGATATTTTCCTTGTGATACATTTGATTTATGGTATACAACTGCATGTATTTATCGATTCAGATTGGGTAGGGAGTGAAGATGAAATAAAAAGTGCTACTTGGATATGTTTAAGTTTGAGCTTTGCCAAGATGTCATGGGCTAGAAGGAAATATAAGTCTGTTGCACTCAAGAAATATAGAAGCAGAGTATAGTGCAGCTTGTGATGCTTGTACAGAATCAGTGTGTCTATGTAAGCTAGTTTCTGGAATGTTGGATCAGTTGTTGGATTCGACCGTGATATATTGTGATAATCAAAGTTGTGTGAAGCTTTCAGAGAACCCTGTGTTCCATGAAAGGTCGAAGCACATTGCAATTGAGTATTATTTTCTCCATAATAAAGTTCAGAGGGGAGAAGTGGTTCTCCAATATATCTTCACAAATGAGTAGATAACATATATTTTGGAAAAGCCTCTGTCCAAGATGAAAAGTTTGCGTACTTAAGGGACAAGATGGTACTCATGGAGACGAATTCCTTATTGGAAAAGGAATAGATTACTCCCAGGTTAGGAGGGAGAATTGATATGTTATTGGTTTATGGGAAGTCATTTTCCAGTTCAGAAAATGGTCCAAGTTGGGAAGTCACCTTCCAGTCCGGAAATTGGCCCAAGATTTTTGACGGACAAGCATTTTCCAGTTCAAAAAATGGTTTAGATCGAACAGTCATTTTCATAATGAAAATGGTTCGATAGATTGTCGATCTACCATAGAAAACAATTCCCCTTGTGGCTAGTGTGGGGTAATGGTCTAGGAAAATCATTCTTCTTGGCAGTCACTCTGAGTAGTTGTCAAGAAGAATGGTCCACCTCTCCGGGCAGTCATTCTTTCGAAGTTCACAGTTGTGAGCAGTTTCTAAGAATGGTCCATTATAGGAGGTTGGTGCAGCACAATCATTCCCTAGGGCAGACTCATTCTCTCCAGGTTGCACTGTGATTAGTGTCGAAAAAATGGACCAATTAGGTGAATGTCCCAGGTTTAGAAATAAGGGACATGCATTCCCTACGACTGACTCATTCTCTCCAGGTTGCATTGTGATTAGTGCCAAAGGAATGGCCTAGTTAGGTGAATGGTCCAGGATCAGAAATCAAGGAAAATTATTCTTCTATGCTTGGGAAGAATAGTCTAGATAACCCATGGCTAATGTTTTCACTTTCTGAGGGAAGATGCTCTTCCAGATCTCACAAATGTGAGTGGAGGAATGGCCCAGATGACTCATTTTGTATAATGATATTGTTTATGTAGGTTGATATCAGATGATGTGATTGTTGGGTAGACTGTATGTCTCTGGACAATAGTTGTATGCTATTGTGGTGGGTATGCTCCATTGGTAGTGACTATGTGTCACTAGTTAGTAGTTGTGTGCTAATAGGAGTGGTTGTGTACCACTGGATAGTAGTTGTGTACTACTATGGATAGGCACAGTTGTGTTCTATTGGATGGAATTGTTCTGATTTCCATGGAGACTACCACTAGTGTTGGATATGATTTCCAACTAGATGGATAGTCAGTGTGCTGATGGACAGACATTTTCTAGGTGAAGAATGGTCCAGGAAGGAAATATTGTTGGTGGATAGACATCCTCCCTGTGGAGGATGGTCTAGGTTGAAATATTGTTGGTGGACAGACATTCTCCCTATGGAGAATGGTCTAGGTTGATAGATTGTTGATGTACCATGGAAAACTATTCTTCTAGGACGTATGTCTGGATTAGAAGAATGGTCTGTCTCCCTGAGTTCACAGTAGTGACCGGAGTGGAGAGATTGGTATATGATAGACATTTTCCCTGAGTTCACAGTTGTGGTCGGAGGGAAAATGGTCCAGGACAATCATTATTCTAGGACGTATGTGCAGATTAGAATAATGGTACTTGTATCCCATGGCGTGGCTTTCATCATCTATTGGAACAAATATTCTTCTAGGACATATGTCTGGATTAGAAAAATAGTCCTTGTATCACTCTTTGAAGTGATTGACTTATTCAAAATCATGCCTGATTACTCATATGGAGTATGGCTTCGAGAGATGATGCAGTTGATGCTATCATATGATATTGATAATGATGATGTTTCTCGTGAGTTGATCTACAATATCATGAGATATCATGTGTGGCTAGGATGATGCTACCAGCTGAATGGTCTATTTTTTCTCAAGACCATTTCCTTTAATACCTCCCTAGCTAGGAGGGAGTGTTGATATTATGGTATATGAAAGAGGTATTAACCTCTACATGTAACCCATGATGAAACTAGAATATTCCGGGAAGGAAGAGAAACCCTAAAATGATGTGTAGAAACCCTAGAAGACATGTTGACTCAATAAAATAATTAATATTTAAGTGTTAACCTCTAAAATACGAATTCGACCTGGACAGGTGACAAAGAGAGCTATAAATAAGAGGGTGCTAGAGCTCATTTTTCATTCACACTCTCACAACTGCATAAAGACTAGTGGTGTGCAAGTTTGGAGAGGGAGTGCAGTTGCAACTATTGCAACTGGGGTTTTGGTCTTTGGTTATGGTTTGGACTTTCTGGTTTGGTTATGGTTTGGAATTTCTTTTTATATGCTAGACTTAGAGAAAGATATGCTATCTTGGTTGGCTATTGGTTTTAAGATCTGCTTCCGGACATATTCCATCTATCAAGGTTAAAGGTTCTTGGGGGTGGCTACGTGCCTATGGTTAGGTGACAATATTCCTATATTTTCTATGGAAAAAATGAGCACATATCTTATATTCTAACATGGAGACATATCAAACTTAATACAAAAGGGAAAATTCCACTCGCAAACTCAAAGGAGATGGAATCAAATGAAAATATAGTGTCAATTGATGATGATAGAGTTTTCGATCTTGTTAGAGAAGTTAATCTATGTTTCAATTATTAAATATATTTGTTAAATATTTAAACAACTTGTAGATGTACTTGTAAGTTGGATATATAAAATCTATATATAGTAGATGAGTAATGGCACGTGCATGTGTTCTAATCCAACGAGAATTTCTTGTTGGGACATATCGAATTATTTAAAGGAGATGTCTTTGTCATGGTTGCACCTGTAGACAACACTGAAAACATGAAATATTATTTGATGCGATGCACAAAAGGAACGATGAGGTTATTAGAATATTTTGATGATAACGATTTTATATATGAAAGAGGATCCATCGTATTGAAATGCTTTTTTTTTCAAGAAATCCATCAAACCGATAGTCGTGTTCACTTTCAATACTATCATTCAGATGTCATAAGTTGTCAATATAGTCATTTGGTATGTGCAGTGCGCATAAATCTAATAGAGGTTCATCAAGGAAAAAAATAAAAGTTATAAAATGGAAAATGTCAAAAGTTGATCATGAACGGATAATTGAAGATGGCATACCATTACAATTTCTTTAAACAAGTGACATACAATCCATAATTTTTTATTTTGCATTGAAAGTACATGTATTTATGGATATGTAGTATTATGGAATCATCTTGTTTAGTTCACTTTCGTGGTCCACTCAAATAAGGAACTATATTTTTGATGAATTATAACTTACTGACCGTTTTTTACAATTTTTTTCATAAAACTAGATCTAAATTGGTCAATTCAAAATTATTAAATATTCAGGTCCCCATATGTCCTCCGGACCACTTAAGGGATGAGATAACATGCTATGGATTTTCTAGTCATGCCCCGAATTTGATCTTGTTTGGTTTTTAATACCATGTTCATTCGAGTAAGGTGAGTTTTAATGAAATGTTTGTCATGTACTTCTTTATTAAACACAATTCCGCACATATAAATAGATCTTAATTATAGTTTATGTTCGGGTCCCCATATGTCCTCCTAACTGTGTCATATTCAAGATATCTTGGATATTTCCTCCAAGGCTTGGTTCACACACACTTTGATGTGATCAAAGAGATTTCCCACGGTGATTTCTTCCTCTTCCTTGAGTGAAATTTTACAATATCAATGCTATTTAAATTGACATGTTCCATAATAATAGAGTTCAATGCTCCATATTGTTAATGACAAAGTTAGTGAGCCATTTATGTATCTTAACTTTAGGGAAACTTGTGAGACCATCGATTTTTCTACTAGGGAGATCTTAGTTTTCTTCAAGTTTGCTTCAAATTCTTCTTTAGTATAAATTTTACCACCCTATGTAATGGAAGTCCACTCCAATTCTTTCATGAAATAAAATGTCATAAAGAATATTTAACTTCCTCTCTCCACAAACACTTCACACATTGCAATCAACTATTGTAATATATCAAMCTTTCTACCCCAACCTCCTTTTATCTATTTGAACCTATTATTTGAGGGAAGATTATCCTTCTCTCTTTTATGTTCATTCATGTAAGTGTGATTCCTAATAAATGTATGAAAGAAAATGACAAAGTTGAAATGAAATGGAATGGAATTTCAAAGTTTAAATGGATTTATGAAATTTGCTTGCACTCAAAACACTGACATGAAATGAAATTCTCCATTTATGAAACTTCTTCTAGCTAAGAAACACAATGAATGGACACTCTTTTTTTATAAGATAACTAAAATAAATGGATACAGGAATTTCCTCCTCAAGGGAGTATTGGAATTCAATATCCATATCTACTTCCTAATTGGTTTGTATTATACAAAAAACTTCAAATTGAGCCTTGATGTCCATGTACAAATAGGGCACTCCAAACAAAAAGTTGTTTTCACCCTAGTCATTCTTAATTTATCACATAAATTAAGTTCAAATTCTTCATACTCTATTGTTTTTGTATCATATAAATTATATATCCTTGAAATTCTCACAATGTTTTAAGAATAGTCCATCTCATAGTTCCAATGTAAGTTCAATATCCATATATTGATTTGTATTGGTACAAAAGGCTTCACATTGGACCTTGATGTCTATGTACATATATGGAACCAAAGAAAGTGGTTTTCACCCTTCCCTTTAACTTCTCACAATGTTTTAATGTTTTAAAAATAGTCCATTTCATTACATTCCAATGTAATGTTCATAATTTACGTTTCTGCATTATTATTATTATTATTATTATTATTATTATTTTAATTTATAATAAACTTAAAAATAATTTTGATTTTTAACTTTGAGATTTATGTAAATTAAATTTCCATTATAAATTTCATTTAACAAGTTATATTTTACATTTAGTTGTGATTTAAAAAAAAATTAGTATCTATGTACTTTAAACTTAAGACCTCTTTGAAAATTTTTACTTGTATTCTTAACACTTCATCTATTAAATATCCAATGAACTTCTATTAAATATTGAATGAAATTTAGTGATATTTAACTAAATAGTATCTATGTACTTTAAACTTAAGACCTCTTTGAAATTTTTCACTTGTGTTCTTAACACTTCATCTATTAAAAATTCAATGAACTTTTGTTAAATATTCAACGAAATTTAATAATATTTAACTAAATAGATCATGTTCAAGTTTTTCAATTTTTATATGATTGAGTATGGTAATCTATCTTTAATTTTGATTAAATTGATTACATTGTGTTATTCTAAACACTGTTATTTTTCATTATATGATTCTAAAAATATCCAAGAAAATAAGATCATGTATCTAACATATTTTTAAATCCAAGAAAATTTAGAATCATCATGATCTAACGTTTAAACATAAATAAGATCACGTAAGCATATTTTTAAATCTAAAATAGTTCTAGTTCACGTTCATGATCTAAACTTAAATAAGGTTATATATTTAACATATTTTTAAATCCAAGTGGAAATTTAGAATCTTCCCTATTTCTGATGCAGGATAGATTATGTTATCATATAATCAAATGCTAGATTTCAAAATTACCTGCATCATGATCTAAACATAAATAAGATTGAATGTATCTAGCATATTTTTAAATCTAGAAAAGTTAGTTCGTGCTCATAATTTAAACTTAATTAAAAGTGTATCTAGCATATTTTTAAATCTAGAAAAGCTAGTTCATGCTTGGTAAGAAACTAGTGAAGAGTTTGACAATATATCCAAAGAAATAAGGGGAGGTTGAACCTTCCCCATTATTTCCCTTCAAATATATACCATTTTAGAAGACGATAAATTTATATAGGAGTTCTATATTTTAAAATGATTGATCGAAGCGTTGAAAAATTATATAGAGACTGGTTGAGTAACCCTTCTATGAATAGAAAAGGCTTGATTAAAAAGTTGATAAAAAAAAACTTCAATTTTGTTACAAGTACATATTTCAACTACTGAGTAAAGCCTTAAAAATTTGTAAGATGTTGTGAAAGCAACAATAGTAAGGACAATACAAGATAGCACATGTATTTGTGTCTAGAAGTCGTAGCTATATATTATATAAACAATTCACGTGGAGGAATAGGTATATATATCTTGTTTTTATTTTTCAACTAAAGCATCGAACAATTGTAGATTGATGTGAAAGCTCAAAAATACTAACCTGATCTAGTAAATGTATTTTTGTCTAAATCTTAAGTACATATTCTAAACCGTTGATGTAAAGGAAGGGGACTCAAAAATTTATATTGTGCACATGCATCATTCAAAAGGGAAAAAAATTAGAAGAGAATTTATGCCGCAATCTGTAATGTAACTAAAAATTTTGAAAAATATTAGAAAAAAATAAGCATGTTCGACACAAATAAGCATGAACACTTATATATTAAAATCTCAACATAAAAAAAAAACTAAAAATCACAAATGTGAAGTGTACATACATTTAAGAATCATCATGAATAGACATATCCTTCTTAGGTATGGATGCATCCTCCTCAATTCCAGTCTCCGACGTTCTCTTCTCCACATTATCTTCAAGCACAGTCTTAGGCACTCTCTTCTCCAGGTTTCCCTATAACACATTTGAAATTTATACATTTGAAAATTAAAATTAAATGATTTTAACAAATTAAATCGTAGTTTTAAATTTTGAAACATGTAATACCTGTAATGTGCCAACCTCAATATCATCAACCACATAAGAGGATGGAATTCCCATAGTTGGTTGAGTCATGGTCTTACCCATCAAAACTTGAGATTCAAAAAATTATATATTGTAAGACATTTTTATTTTAAATTAATAATTTAAATGACATTGCAATTTTCATATAACTAAATTTGTTTTCAACATGCAATTATACATGCGAGCTCCCACCCTCTTCAAACTCTCCCAATGAGAATTGTGACAAGCATGCCCAAGTAGTGGGAGACAGAATGAGAATCTATGAACAATGAAACTAAGAATTTTAGAGTTCAATGTGTTCACATTAATACAAAAACATAAACTTCTTGTATATTGATTCTTCAACAAGGTGTGAAGATTGGACAACTGAAGTGCTCATATATGGATATTTTTAAACACGTACCTGATTCAACCCATCCAAATTTAAACTTGATGAATCAAGTCCCATATTTACTAGAGATTCATTTAACATATGACCAAACTTCAATTAATGACGATAACAAATCAATTATTTATAAAGATACAATGATATGTATCTAGATCTATAACTACAAGAAAACTATCCTCAAATGCATGAACAATTTACTAACTGTAACACATACCAATCCAATGTTTGTTTCATCATTTTGAATTAAATCCTTCCAACCATTGTAAAAAAAAAATTCACACTCCTGTATATCTTCTATGGACATGGAATCCATCTCTTCATCTTTTTTGTAAACAAAATTGACTCGAGAATTGGCTTCAACTCTCCGACGGTTCAAACTGACATCAACACCATAAAATATGATTATAAATTTTCTCCAATTGCATTATTGGCCTCCTTTCCAACATTTGATGTAGCTCACATCTATGAATTTGAGGAAAATGCCCCTATTGGACGAGATACCAAAGGTAGTGGAGGCCTCTACAATGTTGCATTTAGATATGCCCCTTTTCAATCATATCTGTTGGAGTTACTTCACACACACTTATGATTTATTTTTCCTAAGTTTTTTCCTTATTTATTAGTCATTATCTAGTCTCCTATATTTTAGGGGAGAATATTCCATGTGGAGAATATTCTCTTTTAGTTGACACTTCAGTTTGACTAGTTGAATTGAGTCTAGATGTTGCATTGGTTTTGTCACCATGAAACATTAGGATCATCACCATGCTAATGCACACTTGCCTTGGGATCATCACAATACTGAAGCATTACCCTTGATTCCTTTATCTACTCCTCACTACACTTTGTTCAGTCAGTTAACTGAAGACTAGTTCACTAGTTAACTCGGCTAGGTGGCAGTTCACTCCCGTAACTGCCTAAGAGACTAGACTAGGTGGAAGTTCACTCCCGTAACTATTGTTGTGTGTCTAAGTCACTCTAGACCACAACTATGGTGCATTGGTTCTCCTCCAATGTGCATTCATTGAGTTATATAGAGTATATCATGTGTAAATTATTCATTATTCATTACGGTTAATGGGAGTTCTTCTATTCTTTCTCTCCTTCTTCTTCTTTCTCAATTTCTCTCTTCAAATGTGTGTAGCATTTTATAGATAGATCTATTATATGCATTTTCAACACATTTACATGGTATTAGAGCTAACGGATTGCTAAGAAAAATCTACATCAAATTATTTTTCCAGGTACTAAAAATTGAAGACAACAAAAAGATGGATTTCCAAAAAGAATTCATTCTTACACCTTACAATTACTTTCCATGGAAGGAGAAAATAGTCATACATCTCTGAACCAAAGGATTGTATAGGTTAACCTTGAATACATAAACAAAACCTACATCAGCCATAGAAAAATCCAAGTACTTAAATCGAATGGATGAAGCATTCAGAACAATTTGAAGTCTTATTTCTCCCGATCTCCTTTTTCACATATCTTCCTGTAAGACTCCCAATGAAGCCTGGACCACCTTGGAAGGGCTCTTTGGAAAACATTATGATATGAGGGGACACATGTTGGAGGTGGAATTTCTCACATTGGATCCAAAAATATTCGACAATATCCAAGATTTATTTACAAAATTCAAGGATTTACTGTCGCAACTCAAAGCTTCCGAGGTTGATAAATCTAAGGAGGAGAAACAAATGGTTCTCACCATTCTCTCCAAACTTGGCCCTGAATTCTATGTGTTCGTGTCCACATTCCATTCAGTCAAATTCACCTCCAGAGCCGCCTGGAAGATGCCTTCTCTTGAGGACTTTATCGAATCCCTGACACAAGAGAAAACCAAGCTCATCAACATGGGAAAAATCAAAGGCCCAAAGGCGCATGCACTTACTGTGAAAGATGGAAGCCATAAATATTAGAAATACAAATATAAATGAAAAAGGAAAGCTCATGCAAATTCGAAGAAGGGTACTCAAAACCCTTCACCGATGCCTCCAGATCCAAAGGGGAAAATGGAAGAAAATGGGAGAAATGCACATACTGTCACAAAGGATTCCATACAGAATCCAAATGCATACAAAAAAAAATAGATCTAATGACTCAAATAATTCATCAAAACAACCTTGGAGATCGCATCCCCGAGGGTTCCAAGAAGAAGAAGCCAGAAGATCAAAATCCCAAGAAAGGCAATTCTAGCCATGCCTTGATTGCCACCAAATCCTTTCCTGATGCTTGGATCGTAGATTCAGGAGAATCACACCACATGTATTCCTCAAAAGCAGTTTATTCTTCATTGGATGCATGAAAAGGTCCTCCTATTCTGATGGGGGAAAACTCTTTTGTCGAATTCACCGACAAAGGAAGGATTGAACTCACCAACAAAAGCTTCGAGAATGTGTTGCACGTTCCCAAACTTTCTGTCAACCTTCTCTTTGTGTATCAGATGGTGAATTATGACACTTGAAATAAATTCATATTCACACAAAATTCTATGGACATCTATGACATGTAAACCAACTCCAGGGTTGCTACCGATGAGGTAAATCATCAATCTAGATTGTATACATTTTCTAAATTTATTGAACCAGACTCTGCTTTATTTCTTACCCATGCTGATGAAAGTAGTAGGATATGGCACGAAAGGTTTGGACATTTGAATTTCAGATATATGCAACATCTTAGTAAGAAAATATTGGTTGATGGTTTACTAGACATCCATTTGTCCAAGGGAGTATGTGAGGGATGTGTTCTTGGAAAACACCCTCAAGAGAAATTCGACAAAGGAAAGTCTCAGAGAGCTTCTGCACCTTTAGATATGATCCATAGTGACCTTATGGGTCATTTTCCACATCCATCTATCATCAAAGCGAGGTTTGTTCTCATTTTTGTTGATGATTTCTCACATTTTACATGGATTTACTTTCTCAGGAAAAAATATGAGGGCTTTCAACACCTCAAAGATTTCAAATCCCTGGTTGAGACACAGTCCGGAAAGAAAATCAAAGTCCTTCGAACTGATATGGGGGAGAGTATATCAATCATGAGATCCATAATCTTTTCCATGAGGCAGGGATTTAGTTGCAACACACAGTTCCCTATACTCTGCAACAAAACGTAGTTGTTGAGCGGAAAAACAGATCTCTAAAGGAGATGGAATCTTGCATGTTGCATATAAATTCACTACCACAGAGACTATGGGAAGGAGCACTTAATTGTGAAACATACATCCAAAATATATCTCTCCATAAATATGTCAAGGATAAGACCCTCTACGAGGCTTGGAGCGGCCTCAAACCGGAAGTGACCCACTTTTGTATTTTCGGTTCACGTGCATGGGCCTGGATTCCCTCTGAAAAGAGGAATGCACTTGATCCACAAAGAACTGAGTGTATTTTTGTTGGATACCCCAATGTTGTGAAGGGATATAGAATTATTGATCTTTCCTCGAACCGGCTCATCATTAGGCGTAGTTTCCAATTCAAGGAAAGTGTCTTGCATGCACCTCAGCTACTGCATGCAGACACCTTCATTATTCCACTTGTCCGAGATGATGAGAATGCAAATGCCGACTCATATTCAGATGAGAGTTTTGATTCAGAGGATTTAGATTATTCAGATACAGAGTCACTACAGTCAGATGCAGAGTCAGAGAATCCAGATGCAGTTTCAGAGCCAGAGCAGAGGCCCAAATGGGCACAGACTACTCTTCAAGATGTAGGGGATCTCAATAGTGATCTAGATGATACTAGGAGGACTTGATCTTATTTCGAGGTGTCTCATGTTGCACTCACTTCCACTGAACCATTTCCCTCCAGGAATATTTTCTTGGTTTAGTCTTCAGATCCACAGTCTTATGGCGAGGCTGCTGGAAATTCCTTTTGGGAATCCACCATGCAGGAGAAGTATAACTCCCTCCTCGAGAACTAGACTTGGGATCTGGTTCCCCTTCCTTATGGGAGGAAACTTTTCAAATTCATATGGGTCTACAGGACCAAGAGCACAGGGGATAGACAAATTAGCAGATACAAATCCAGGCTTGTTGCCAAAGTCTTTCAGTAGGTGCAGGGTATTGACTGTGATGAGACCTTCGCTCCAGTAGAGAAGATGGATTCCATATGGTTGGCACTTTCCATTTCGGTAGCCAAGGGATGGGACTTCCAACATATGGACATGAATAATGCATTTCTTCACGGTGATCTCTCTGAGGAGAACTATAGGGAGCAACCCCATGGATTTATGCAGGACTCATCTTTGGTCTGTCAATTGAAGAAGTCCCTTTATGGCCTCAAGAAGGCTCTGAGGGAATGGTATTCCAAGATGGACTCCTACCTGTTGTCACAGAACTTTGTACATTGTAAATTAGACTTGAATGTATGCATGCTCAGGATGGTTGATTCATTTCTACTCTTAGTCCTGTATGTTGATTATTTGTTGATCACCGATTGCTCAACTTCAGTGATTGTTGTAGTCAAGAGGATTATACATGATAGGTTTTTGATGACGTACATGTGTCTGCTACACTTCTTCCTTGGACTCAATATTAGTCAGGATTCATCAGGCATCAAATTGTTTCAGGCCAAGTCTGCTCCGACTCCTTTCCTATTAGGAGTCCAATTTGAGGATGGTGGGGAGACTCCACTAGTTGACAACACACTATACAGACAACTAGTGGGGAGCTTGTTGTATCTCTAGGTTCATGCAGGAGCTGCATGAGCTACATTGGAAGGATGCAAAGTGTATCCTTTGATACGTACATGGCACCATCACCTTTGGGATTCATTATGCAACAGACTCTACATTAGATCTCATTGTTTTTACTGATTATGACTGGGTTGGCGATAGCACTGATCGCAAGTCCACATCTGGTTACTCACTTAGTCTTGGTTCTGGGCCTATCTATTGGTCGAGCAACAAGAAAGTTGCCTTTCTCTATCTTCAGTCGAGGCAGAGTACATAGGGGTAGTTAAGATAACCATTCAGGCTATGTGGCTACAACATTTTCTCATTGAGTTTGGCATTCAGTTTCATCAGTCGATCGTCATCTGGTGTGACAATCAGAGCACTCTGAAGTTCTACAGAGATCCATTTCAAAGGTAGCAGATGAAACACTACATCCAAGAACTAGTACATGAGAGTATCATCGACCTACACTTATGTCCTTCAATAGAAGAAATGACAAACATCTTCACCAAGACCTTCACTGAGCAGAAGTTCCATTCTCTGCGATGTCGTCTTGAAGTGAAGGACACAATTGTCTAGCAACTATAGTTATTATTTTTACATACATTGTACCTTGAGGGGGGTTTTTCCCATGAGGTTTTCTCTCTTTCCTCACTTTTTTCAGTGTATCTTTTGTATTTGGGTACCTAACATGGCCTCGTTGCCGGGACTCATTCTTTATTTTCACCATAGTGATTTTCAGGGGGGGTGTTGGAGTTACTTCACACACACCTATGATTTATTTTTCCTAAGGTTTGTCCTTGTTTATTAGTCATAATTAGTCATTATCCAGTCTCCTATATTTTAGGGGAGAATATTCCACCTGGAGAATATTCTCTTTCTGTTGACACTTCAGTTTGACTAGTTGAGTTGAGTCTAAATGTTGCATTGGTTTTGTCACCATGCAACATTGGGATCATCACCATGCTAATGCGCACTTTCCTTGGTATCATCACCAGACTGGTGCATTACCCTTGATTCCTTGATCTACTCCTCAATACACTATGTTCAATCAGTTAACTGAAGACTAGTTGACTAGTTAACTTAGCTAGGTGGCAGTTCACTCCCTTAACTTCCTAAGAGACTAGACTAGGTGGCAGTTCACTCCCGTAACTTCCTGAGAGACTAGACTAGGTGGTAGTTCACTCCCGTAATTGTTGGTGTGTGTCCAGGTCACTCTAGACCACCACTATGGCACATTGGTTCTCCTCCAGTGCGCATTCATTGAGTTATATAAAGTATATCATTTGTAAATTATTCATTATTCATTATGGTTAATGAGAATCCTTCTATTCTTTCTCTCATTCTTCTTCTTTCTCAATTCCTCTATGCAAATGTGTGTAGTATTTTCTAGCTAGATCTATTTTATAGGTTCAACACATTTACAATATATTCGTCCCTTACCAACCCCATAATAAATGGATGGTAGGATGGTATAATCATGGTGCATGCCCATGAAAAAATATGCATAAAAGAGTCTAGCAAAGTAATGTGAAACCTCATCATTCCACAAAAACTTCCCATATGTTTCCAAAAATATATTATAAATATGTCCTGCTATGTTGGGGTGCTTAAAATATTGCACCTTCAACATCTTTCACTTTGGCCCCTCTTTGAAATTGAACATAGAAATTGCATCTTCTTTTGAAACTCTACTTTTTACTACTTTCCATTTATCAGGGCCCATCACCTTTGGATTCCACCCCCTCATCAAATCGATGAAACTATCATTCGTTGGCCCCATATTTTGGTATGCATCCATAAAGTTCTAGAATGAATGCAAAACAATCTTCAAGCTTTTCTTACTCTCTCGAGGGATATCCAAGCACCTCAAATCATTTTGCAGTCTGCTTTTAACACATGAGCATAATTTGAGTGTCATTACCCCAGCATACATTCCCAAGGAATCTAATCACCAACATCTAAGGGATAGGTGGACGTAGGTGTGAAATCTTCGGTAGCTTGATAACATCCTCTTAATCCACCTTCACTCTCTTCACCAACATTGGAATCGTCATGATAACCACTCTATCTTTCATTATCTTCTCTCTCATTAAAACGATCCTCTACACAAATATACATTTGAAACTAATTACAACATTTAACAAAAACAAAAAACATAGAAAATAAAAATAAAAATCATAAACATAAATACACAAAAAATACAAAAACAAAAGAAAATTACCAAACATATTTTGTTTATGTGATGGATTCCCTACATTCTCCGGTGTTGGAGTATTTATGTGCAATTCATCTAAGAAAGATGCATCCATAACACTATTTTGAGCACTCTGTTTGGATGATCTAATCACCGATTCATTTGGTAATCTCCTCATTTGACTAGATTTCCTTTGGTCACTAGCTGCCCCTCCCAAGATGTCATTCCTTGCTGAGATAGGGGTCTCCAACGTCTTCGATGTCTGATTCAAAGAAGGGGTTCCCCTTCCTCCTTCATTTCATAGCCTTGAGCATTTGCAAGGCATATTTGGAGACTCTTGTCTCAATATCTCGCCTCGATCTATCCTTTGAAAATATGCGAATGTGAAAACATAAGTTATAGAAACATAAAATGAAAATATAATATATAACAACTTGAAGGCATGAGCATTTATAACAACTTCAAAGCATCAAAGACATATATTGAAAAAACTAACAACTATATTTGTGACTATGTAATCTGAAGTATGGGTGGCCTAAACGAGATGCAAATGAATTGAAACCCTTAATGTTTCCTTGACAATAAGGAGAAGTAGGAAAACCATAACCAATTGTATTTGACTATTTAATAACTAAGACAACTAGCCAAGGTTCTAAACCTAGACAGTGATGCAATATGAAGGAAAGCTAAAGACTAGTACCTTATAGAATATCAAGAAATACCTCTTAACTTTCTATCCTAAGATTTCATGGATATATGAACTTGAAAATTACTAAAAGAACTTTAATAAATGCATCTAATAAAATTGAAACAAGGCAAAATAACATAAAATTTCTTAAAGAGTTCAAAATTGTCAAAGAGCAGCCTTAAAAGGATTTAAGCAATCTTTTGCGCTTATATGATTATTTTCACTAATATCATGTTCATGTTGTTGATAAGTGAGAACACCAATGGCATCCTTATTATATGGTGGCTAATAGAAAGAGATTGTATGAACTTGAGGAGGTTTGACATATTTTTCAAAAAAATAAAGACCCTTGGTTTGGATGGGTGCGTGTTGAATTTTTCGTAGGGTTTTTGAAGTCATAGAGGATGATCCAATGAAGGTTATTAAGGATTCCATATCTTCAAGGAATATATTAGTTGCATTTAATGCTACTTCTATTGCTCTCATTCCAAACTTGGATTTAATACAACATCATTGGAAGAGTACAAAGACATGTTTCTATATAATTTCATTTATAAAATAATAATCATGATTATAGCAAGGATGGTTAAGAAATTTGTGTTTGGTTAGATATCTAATGAATAATCTACATTCTTGTCAAGACGACAAATACATGAAGCAATTGATGTAGCAGAGGAATCATTTCATTCCACCAAAACGAAGAGGCTTCCAACAATGGTTGTCAAATTGAATCCATATAAAGCCTATGATTGAGTTGATTGGTTATATTTGAGGTTGATATTGCTCCATTTAGGTTTATGTGTTCATATTTTCAATTGGGTTATGAGTTGAGTAACCTTTGATTCATATGCAATGATTATCGAGATAATTGGTTATATTTGAGGTTGATATTGCTCCATTTATATTTTACTAATGTCAGTTAATAATGAGAATAGTTCATGTGTCAGATGAAGCATTGATGTTAATAGAGTTAAGTTCCTGCTATCAAAGTTCAATTCTGGATTGGGTTTTAAAGATTGACATATCTCCAGGTGTTTTGATGAGATTGGGCACATGGGTTTCTAAGATTAAAAGTCCAAGATGGTTATGTGTTGTTCCATTCATGCCCAGGTCATTATGAAGAAGCATGGATCATTGGTCAAAAGTCCATTCAAACCTTCTCTTTAGTGCATAATGTTGAACAACTCATTAGTAAAATGAGATATCTGATCTCATTTATATGAATGAGATTGAATCAAAATACTTAATAATTTATTCAAGTGAATTCTCAACTAATGCAATCGAGAAGATCTGATTGTAATTGTCATGGGTTAAGGAACTCTGTTATTTTCTCTGTAATTTTGTTTCTAAGACAAAGATAAGCCAAATAGTATGTGGATGGTTTTATCCATTGAATCATATATTTGTATATCTGTATGAATAAGGGGATATAAAGCCCGATGTCGAAGAAAATAAAAAAATATAGGTTGATAAAAGCTCATTTGTGCAAAGAAGCTTGGCAGGGATCTAGTTGGAAGTTAATGGGTTGGATCCTCAATAAACATTTTCCTTAAGTTCAACAAGAAAAATTTTTGGTTTCATAATCTTCAACAATCAGATAATTTCTTTCATGATCAACTCCAGATATTCTAATCACATGGATAAGATGTGTAATGGGATGTTTGATGAAGAATACAATCTTGTAGTTGCAAGATTTTTATGAAACTTGTGTTGAAGTTTATTCTTAGACAACAACAAAGATTAGTCTTAAAAATTCCTTGTGGAGACAATGTAGAAGTATATTTGTGTTTTAAAATAATCACCATCCTTCATACCAGTTTTAGTAGCACGCAAGATGGATAATGTCTCATTTTATCTCAGATTCATTGGTCACAAGAAATCTACGGGGGTGGCAGAAAACCTGTAAGTAAAAATTTATATCATATTCATGGTATATCAAAAGGGACAACTCAAGGTGTGGATCGCTTTATTCTTTCTTTCTTTATTGAATACAAAGGGAAATCAGGCTTAAATCCATTAAATGGACATGGTAGAATTCAGACTTGTCCATGTACATGGATAGGGCCAAATTCTGGCCCTGTACATGTACATGGACATGTCACAAGAAAATGAAAAATTTAATAACAAGCCCAAATATATTTAAGGATAAAAAATTACACCAATGAAATATTTAATGTTACTTGCTATTAAAAAAAATAGTTATCAAATTTTCAAATTTTATATCATTTTTCAAGAAATAAATTGTCATTTGATTAATTTTTTTAAAATAAACTTGTTTAAACATAGTTTTTAACATTATCGTGGTTAAACTAAGAATGAAATTGTCCATATCAATATCAAAATCAAAGTGTGTTGTGGAAAATCAATTCAACACTAAAATAATGTTATCAATGACTCTATTACCAGTTAACCTATTATCACAACAATTGTATCAAAAGGGTACTCAATTTATGGACAAAACTGAATTCGAGCCTTGTCCATGTACATAGACAAGCCGGAATTCGGGGTCTATCCATGTACATGGATGAGACAAATTCAGCCTTGTCCATGTACATGGACAAGCTCGAATTCAAGCCTATCCATGTACATGGACAAGGCCGTATTATAGGAGCATACATTTATATTTCCTACCAATAGTAGATCTAAACATCATGTCTTGGAAACTCTATAACTATGATATTATGATGGATTATACAAATAAGTATTTAATCTATTCATTACAAAGGGGAAATCCTAACAAATATAGTTAGTGTACTTCACCTTGATCCAATTGTTAACATGACAAAGGGGTGACATTAGAAATGTAAATATGGTAGGTAGAGATTCTTTGGAAACACTAGAAAAATATAAAACAAGCACTAGGGGGGTGTTGGACTTGAAAGATCTATCCATCCCAAGGTAATTATGTTTTTTTATCCATGTCCATGTAAATGGAAAGGTCCAAAACAAATTACGAGAATATAATTACATGAATCTAATTATATTAAACAAAATTGCATAAAATAGAAGCTAATTTTTTTAAACAAAATTGTAATTATGAGAATCTAATATATTAAGCAAATTTACATAAAATAAAAGCTAATTTTATTAAACAAAATTACATAAAAACTTCTCATGAACAAGGGTTGAATTCGTCCTGGTCCATGTACATTGACAGGCCCAAAATCATCCCTATCCATGTACATGGACATGCCCAAATTCGACCCTGTCCATGTACATGGACATGCCCTATCCATGTACGAGAATCTAATTTTATTAAAAAAATTACATAGTATAGAAGCTAATTTTATTAACCAACAACCTACCATCAAAAAAAATCCACAACAAAATCTAATTACTTTAAACAAATGTAATTTCAAGAATCTAATTATATTAAACAAAATTACATAAAATAGAAGCTAATTTTATTAAACAAAATTACATAAAAAAAATTCTCATGAACAAGGCATGATCAAATTTGGGCTTGTCCATGTACATGGACAGGCCCAAATACGAGTAACACTTTCCATTTACATTTTCGTACATGGATAGGCCCGAAATCCACCCTGTCCATGTACATGGACAGGCTCAGATAATAGCAAATGATTTGTCAAAACATTAAGTGGATAGTCATTATTTTCATGGTCTCCATATCTTAAGTTGGCATTATGGCAAAGCTTCTACTGGTTGTTTATAATACTTTTTTCGCTTTTAGGTTCCTCTAGGAGATACTTCTTGATATGATATGATTTTTTAGTATGGTAACTAGTTTTTTGGAACTTCGATGTTAAATTTGTTTAGAAATGTCATATAAATATCGAGTTTAATCGATTTCATAGTTAATAAATTTCATATCAACTAGATTGTTATGTAGCAATGCAATCGACACTCTTGTGGTATGTTGTCTTTGGACACTTTTGACAGGCCCAAATCCGGATCTGTCCATGTACATCGGTAGGGCTGATTTCGTCCATGTCCATGTACATAAACATGCTCGAATTTGTGCCTGTACATGTAGATGGACAGGGCAGATTTTGGCCATGTCCATGTACATGGACAAAGCCTATTTTCATCCATGTCCATGTACATGGACATAGCCTATTTTCATTCCTGTCCATGTACATGGACATGCCCGTGTTGTGCATCCTAATTTGATTGGATCAAGCTAGAATGTTGGGTATAACCACTTGTATATTTTATTATTGAATTTTATGAAGTTTGTATATTGTTATAACCATGTAAGAATATTTGAGTCTCAAGTTCGTTGACATTTTTTTTTTTTTTTTTCTTTCATAACAATTTTATGTATAAAGGGAGGTTAGTACCTCTAAAGAATACAACTGATAATTTTGATAAGGAACTTAGTTATAAATTTTCAAATATATTCTACTAATAAAAGGAGAGGTTTCAATTATAATTACTCATGCATGTTTTTGTAGAAATAGTCATCTATGACTTAACTATGTCATCTAGTTTTAACACTCTATTATGAGAAGGCAAGGCCCACTACACAAGACAACGTGTCATGGACAGGGCCGAATTTAGGAATGTCCATGTACATGAACAGGTCTGAAATAGGGCATGTCCATGTACATGGACAGGGCCAAATTCAGGCTTGTCCATGTACATGGATAGGGCCTGTCCATGTACGAAAATTTATTTTTATTAAAAAAAAAATACAACACATCTAAATAGAATACATCAGGTTTAGAATTACCTTAAAGAAATATGAAG
>JZKD02S1601408.1:89596-103219 GCA_000966675.3 Picea glauca
GGGTTGAACCATATTGCATTAACCTTAAGTATTTTTCTTTCCTTTCAACCAGTTAAGTTATTTATAAATGAACACTTAATGAGAGATACAAGTAGAAATCAACATAGCCATCTAAGTTATTTAGAAGTGCGCACTTAATGACAAATACAAGCATAAATCAAAAAACAATAATGAAAACAATACACAAATATTTTTACACGGAAATCGAATGCGGGAAAAAACCTCAGAACATCTTCTTTATGTTCTTCTACAAGCACCAACTTACAAGTTATAAATTTTAAGCCCAAAAGGCACCCATTTGTTGCAGATAACGAGGACACTAATCCTTAGTGAGGTTTGACTCACCCTATCACCACCTTGCCACCATAAACTCAGAAAAATTTGTTACATCACTAAATATTTCAACATATCTGGACAAATTTACATTTTTGTCACTGTGAATTGTTACAGTGTCATCTTCCACCTCACTTCACACATTAATCCATGATTAAAGTGCATCCATACTTATAATAATTTGCTTGATTTCACCTTCCTATATGTGGACGTGTAACTATTACAATGTGGACAAACTTTGACCACATCAAAATCCTATTAGTTACGATTTTGTCTAAATAAGGCATGACAGTTATATTGTGGACAAACTTTGACCATATCAAAATCATGTCAATTGCAATTTTATCTAAATAAAATATGTGGATGCATCACTATTACATTGTGGAAAACATTTGACTAAATCAAATGGACCCAGTCTTCCTTCAACTGTGCTCCAAATTATCTGAGCATCTCCTGAAGAATGATACAATAATTGCATTATGGTCTACAAAGCATCCACTGTGCAAATAGAACCAAAGAGCAAGACTCAAGTCACAAGTATTCATCATGCCGCACTTGTTCCGCAGTGTGCTTATTGAATCTCCCCATCGTAATGTAATTTCCCATGGTGACTCGTTATGTCACATTCTACTTAGGACTTCATCTCATCACACTCCACTACACCATTCGTCGTATTGGCTCAAGGTGCCCTGTAGATTTTCATCTGCACAATCTTCCACATACGTCATCGCAGTTCACACTGTCACTTATCACTTGCTCAAAACATCGTCGTGTTGTGTCATAAACATCCGATGAGTCATTCTACAATCGCGAAAACGGGAATTTGTTGCATTCCACTTCACTTCTAAACTATGTCGTAGGTTATCCTCTTATTCTGCATGCACTCCTGGAAGACTCAATCACTTATGTGATTTCTTTTGGGTCATTGATCCCTTCGTCCTTCAATCCTTCTGTTGCACTTATGTTTTCAACCTTTCATGATTTGTTCTAGGAGTTCCATTTTATGTGGATTTGCAATAGTACAGTAGAAAGTATCCTTCCACACACTTCCTCTACAAACCTTCTATGCATTTCTTCTACTTGTGCATGAACTTTGCACCATACTTTCAGTGTGAACTTCAAGATTTCCACACACTGCATGTGCTCCATGTTGACATCAATGAAAACATATGATCAACATTTTTTTCTAAATGAGAGGGGAATTAAGTTGAATGTATACATGATGTTTCACAACAGCAAGGTCCATGCTATGGATTTTCTCATAGGACCAATCAAAGATGTCACACAATTCTTGAAATAATGCTTTATAAGAAGCCATTTCCTTAAGGGTGAAATCAACCCTAGTAATAAAGTTTTTCACGAACCTAGTTTGATAGAAATGTTGATGCTTGTTTTGAAAATATTAGATAAATTAAATTCTTTGGATGCATCTAGTATTGAAATAGGGTTATTAAACTAATTGGCATTGCGAAGGCGAAGGAAATATTTGGAAGCAATTGCAAATTAATATGCCCTGACCAAAATATATGAGGGGAGAAATGAAGATCAATTATGGAGGTCATCCCAATGAACATTCAAGTTGGTCATGGTGATTCAGGTGGATATCGATTGCCACCCACCTGTTCTAGTGGCTCAAAAGACAGTTTTCCACCTTGGCAATTTTTCTAGGGTTTTTTGGGTCCTAAACTTTTGGGGCCATTTTGAGTCCCTAAATGACATTTTTTGAAGTTTGGGGGCCCATGAGGTAGTTATAGACTCTCTCCTAGGCCTGGTTGGAATGTGTTCTTCTCATTTAGACCCTTCTGAAGATGTATTGAGTGCCCCGAATGGAGATTGTATGTAAAAGTTACACCCTTGGGAAGTTGACGTATCAATTACCCCCATTGAGGCCCACAAACCTTTTGGTGTTTCATCTCCCAAGGTTAGAGTTTTGGATGTTTAGGTTTTTCTTATTTATGCTTTATGTTAAAAAGGCCTTTGGAGCCACATTGTAGACATGTTCTTGTGAATAAGTGTAACTGTCACATCTCTTCTCAGAGGTAATCTGCCACCATTCTAATGAGTTTAGTTCGATTTTCATTTTTACAGTTTGTGTACATTTCCTTCATTAATATAAATTGTGTATTACTATATCTATGTGTTTCTTGCAATATCTCTATGTATTTCTTTGATATATATCTGTCTTCATTTCATTCTCAAAATAATATGGATTAGTGGTATCAAAGTAGGTTGCTCCTTGTCTTTTCTTAGTGCATGTCCTCGATGAGGTCAGAGTATAGAGAGTTGGGTCTCATGCTAGTTTCTCGTGAGTACAATTTCCCTCGCCAACCCAAGTATCCTCCCATGGCGAAAGAAAAGAGAGACGAGTGAACAAAAGATTTTATTCATCTATTGCTCGAGGAATATCTCACGCGAGAAAGGGATGAAATAATGGAATTTGTTTCCCAAATACATCGACGACTGCCGACAATAGCAGACACGTCTTCATAAAGTATCCACTTTGGAGGTGCCACCCCTTTCAATTTACAAGTTAATTTTTATATTTCTGTGTTTGAAATTCAAATAGATGAAAATGCTTTGGAAAAGTGATTAATTCTACTAGAATTTTATTTCTTTGTCCACAATTTTTATGATAGATAAAATATCACCTTTGCGCTCCTTAAGGTTGTCCCCCATGTCAAAATTTGGTGGGAAACTTACTATGAGAAAAATTCCACAGAGGAGTCTAGAATGTTTAAAGGTCGAACCCACTTGGTATTTTTTTTATGGATGTTGTTAAGGAACAATATACCTTGTTGGAAACTATAAATACCAATACATGAGATGGACCACACTACATCAGGAGAGGGACCGAACAATGACAAAGTTCACAAATACCTTCCATACCTTGCACACCAAACTAGGTATCAAAAATTTTGAGCGACATCTGGTTCTAAAATATCATGGGTGTCTACACAGGTACATCCAAAAATAAATGGAGATTTTGGACATCTCATCAATCAGAGTTGCTTATCAATGTGTTGTCAAATTCGAGAAAAAATTTAAGCATCGAAAGAAGCGGAACTTCGGGTCTGGAAATCCACAACAACCAAATTATGGTAAAGGAGGCCCCAACTCACAAAATAGCCAACCTCAATCCAACCAGTACAATCCATGGGAAAAGAAGGGTAACGAAAAGACGAAAAAAAACAGTGGAAATTGGTGCGACTTCCACAAAATCCCTTGGTACAACATTGATTAATGTCACTCAAAACAATCACTAGTGGTCGCGCTACAAGAAAAAGAGTTGATCCCCACATCAGACTCTGATTCAGAACACAATAAAAGGAAACATATCATTGATGTATAACCCACTACTACCATCACAACCACAACAATCCAACCAGAAGAACGAGAGGATCCTGAGGAAGGGGATCGCCTATTCCATTCACAGATGCAGGTGAAGGGGATCCCACTGCATTTCATTTTTGATAGAAGAATCCAAAATAACCTCATCTCAGTAGAGGTCATCAAGCAATTGGATTTGTTGATAAAACCACACCCACATCCATACAACATAGGGTGGATTCTCCATGGATGAGATCTTCGCGTCATCCAATAGTGTCGCTTGTCCTATGGCATTAAACCCTTCAAGGATGAGGCACTGTGTGATGTTGCCCCATTGGAAGTCTATGATGTGATTTTAGGCCATCCATATATGTGGAAGCGCCATGGTATTTATGAGTCTCTACCTTGTATTTTCATTATTACTCTGGGGGTTCATCTCTACAGGGTACCAAAGGTAATTCTGACCACTGTCTCGCAAAAAAACTGTCGCAAATTAGCCTCTCATATGACAAAGTTTAGCTTCTTCATGATCCAGTCATAAGGTTAATAGAAGGACACTGAGACGACTATGGCCTCGGCCCAAGATCCTTTTATGCAAAAGAAGCAAGGTGACAATATTGTAAAAGAGAACAAAGGTAATATTGCTTCACCTATGGAGGTGCCTCCATACTATCGAGTCAATCCAAGATATAATAGATCCCTTCATAGCTCAATTGTCCATAATGCATTTCAGGCGTTCTTGGGGTTCCAAAGATTAGCCCCCACTGATATAGATATTCATGTTGCATATTCACTGACAGAGTCCTCCCACACTCAGACCAAGGCATATCATGCAACCATATTGGTCAAATGGATCCATGCCCCCAAGCAATAGGATAATTCCAAGTACAATAAAGACAATGTCTTCACTAAGGCAAGCTACCCACCAAGGTTCAGATTCAACAAAATCTTCCTCATCTCCCACGAGAACTTGACACAATGGAGACAGATTATTCCTAAAGGGGGAGGAATTATTCAAGTGGATATCGGTGGCCACCCACTATTCCACTGGCTTAAAACACAGTTTTCCACCTTGGATGTTTTTCTACGGTTTTTTGGTTCCTAAACTTCTGGGGCCGTTTTGATGTCCTAAACGACATTTTTTACGTTTTGGGTCCCAAGTAATAGTAATACGGTTGCGCCTGGGCCTGATCAATTTTTTTTTTCTTGGATAGACCTTTCTGACGAGGTATTGAGTGCCCCAAATGTAGATCATATGCAAAAGTTACACCCTCGGGAAGTTGACATATAAACTACCCCCATCGAGGCCCACAAAACTTTTGGAGTTTCATCTCTTGGGGTTAGGGTTTTGGATGTTTAGAGTTTTATCATATATGATTTATGTTAAAAAGGCCTTTGGAGCCACATTGTAGCCATCTTCTTGTGAATGAGTGTAGTGGTCACATCTCTTTCTAGAGATAATTTTCCACCATTCTAGTGATTTCAGTTCACTATGTATTTTCACAGTTTCTATACATTTTGTTCATTAATAGAAATTGTGTATTATTGTATCTCTATGTTTCTTACAATATCTCTGTGTATTTATTTGTTATATATATTCCTACATTTCATTCTCAAAATAATATGGATCAATGGTATTAGAGTAGGTTTCTCTTTGTCGTTTCTTAGGGCATGTCCCCGATGAGGTTAGGGTATAGAGAGTTGAGTCTCTAGCTAGTTTCTCTGGAGGAAAATCACTCTTGCCAACCCAAACAAAATCCCATAGAATAAGAAAAGAGAGATGAGGGAGAAAGAGTTTATATTCATCTATTGCTCGAGGAATACCTCACACGAGAAAGGGATGAAATGATGGAAAAAATTTCTCAAATCCTTTGACGACTGCAGACAACAGCAGATGCGTCTTCATCAAGAAGCCACTTTGGAGGTGTTTCCCCTTTCAAGGTACAAGTTAATTTTAATATTCTCATGGTTGAAGGTCAGATAGATGAAGATGCTTTGGAAATGTGGTTAAATATGCTAGAAGGTTATTTTGTTGTCCACAATTTTTTCGATAGAGAAAAGATCACCTTTACACTCCTTAAGGTTGTCCCCCATGTCAAAAATTGGTGGGAAACTTATTGTGGGAAAAATTCCACAGAGGAGTCTGGAATGTTTGAGGCCAAACCCACTCAAGATTTTTTTATGGATGTCGTTAAGGAAAAAAATTACCCTATTGGAAACTATGATGACCAGTACATGAGATGGACCACACTGCATCAGGAGAGGGACCAAACAGTGTCATATTTCAAAAATACCTTCCATACCTTGCGCACCAAGTTGGGTATCAAAGACTCTGAGTGACATCTGGTTCTAAAATATCGTGGGTGTCCACATAGGTATATCCAAATATAAATGGATTTTTTGGACATATCACCATTGGGAGTTTCTTATCGATATGTTGTCAAAATAGAGAATAAATTTAAGCAATGGAATAAGCGAGAGTTCAGGTCTGCAAATCTGTAACAACCAAAGTATGGTAAAGGAAGCCCTAAATCACAAAATAACCAACCTCAATAAAACTAGTCCAAGCCACAAGAAAATAAGGGTAAGAGGAAGATGAAGAAGGATACTAGAAAGTGGCGAGACTTCCACAAAATCCCTTGGCACAACACTGGTGAATGTCACTCAAAAAATTGTTTGTGGATGAGCTAAAATAAAAAGAGTCGAGCCCCAACTCGGATTTTGTTTCAAAACACAATAAAAGGAAACAAATCATTGATGCAAAACCCATTGTTACTGTCACAACCACAACAATCAAATCAAAAGAACAAGAGGGTCCTAAGGAGGGAGAGCACCACTTCCATTCACAGATTTGGGTGAAGGGGACCCCACTGCATTTCATTGTTCATAGCAGAAGCAAAAATAACCTCATCTCAGTAGAGGTTGTCAAGCAATTGGATTTTTCGATAATATCATACCAACAACCATACAACATTGGTCGCTTCTCCATGGACGAGATCTTGTGTCATACAAAAGTGTCTCTTGTACTACAACACCAAACCCTTCAAGGATGAGAGACTATGTGGCGTTGCCCCATTGGAAGTCTGTGATGTTCTTTTAGGCCAGCCATATATGTGGAAGTGTCATGTTTTTTATGAGTCTCGACCCATCTCTTCAGGTTACCAGAGGAAGTTTCAACTACTATCTCGGAAAAACAATTTTTCAAAGTAGTCTCTTGTACGACAAAGTTTAGCTTCTTCGCAATCCAGTTAGAAGGTGAACATGATGACACTACGACCATTGCAGCCTCAGCCCAAGAAATTTCTATCCATTAGAAGCAAGGTGAAAGGATTGTAGAAGAGCACAAAGGTATTCTTTCTTTACCTATGGGGCGCCTCCACACTTTCCAATCAAGCCAAGCTATAATAGATCCCTTCATAGCTCTATTTTCCACAACTCTTTTAAGTCATGCTTGGGGTTCCAACCATTAGCCTCCACTGATATAGATTTTCATGTTGCATATTCACTGATAGATTCTTCCGACACTCAAACCAAGGAATATCATGCAACCAGATTGGTTGAATGGATCCATGCCCCTAAGAAATAGGCTAATTCCAAGTATGAACATGAAAACGTCTTCAACAAGACAAGTAGCTCACCAAGGTTCAGATTCAACAAAAGATTCCCCGTCTCCCACGGGAACTTAATGCAATGGAGACCAATGCTTCCTAAAGGGGGGGAATGATCTAGGTGGATATCAGTGGCCACCCACTTATTCCACTGGCTTAAAACACAATTTCCACCTTGATAGTTTTTATACGGTTTTTCAGGTCCCAAACTTTCGGGGTCGTTTTGAGGCCCTAAATGAATTTTTTTTCACGTTTGGGGGCCCAAGCCTATAACTATTTCCTAGGGCCAGATGGAATGTGTTCTTCTTGGCTAGACATTTCTGACGAGGTATCGAGTGCTACAAATGGATATTGTATGAAAAATCTATGTCCCTAAGAAATTCACGTATCAATTACCCCCATTGGGGCCCACAAACCTTTAGGTGTTTCATCTCATGAGGCCAGGGCTTTGGATGTTTAGGGTTTTATCATTTATGATTTATGTTAAAAAGACTTTGGAGCCACATTGTAGACATCTTATTTCCAATGAGTGTAACAGTCACATCTCTTCTCAAAGATAAGTTTCCACCATTCTAGCGAGTTTAGTTCACTTTGTACTTTTACAGTTTATGTACATTTCCTTCATTAATAGAAATTGTGTATTACTATATCTCTGTGTATTTCTTTGTTATATCTACCTTCATTTCATTCTTAAAATAAATTCGATCAGTGGTATCAGAGAAGACTGCTCCTTGTAATTTCTTAGTACATGTCCCCGACGAGGTCAGGGTATAGAGAGTCGGGTCTCGAGATAGTTTCTCTTGAGGACAACTGCTCTCTCCAACCCAAGCAACCTCACATGGCGAAAGAAAAGAGAGACATGCAAGAGGGATATTATATCCATTTTTTGTTCAAGACAACCCTCATGCGATAGAGGGATGAAATGATGGAATTTTTTTCCCAAATCCTTCAACAACTAACGACAACAATAGACACATCTTCATCAAACAACCACTTTGGAGGTGTTTACCCTTTCAAGGTACAAGTTAATTTTTATATTCCTGTGTTTGAATGTTAGATAGATGTGAATGATTTAGACAAGTGGTTAAATATTATAGAAGGTTATTTCTTTGTCCACAATTTTTCCAATAGTGAAAATATCACATTTGTGCTCCTTAAGGTTGTCCCCCATGTCAAAAATCGGTGGGAAACTTAATGTGAGAAAAATTTCACACAAGAGTTTGGAATGTTTGAGGACAACCTGACTTGGGATTTTTTTATGGATGCCATTAAGGAAAAATATTACCTTGTTGGAAACTATGACAACGAGTACATGAGATGGACCACACTATGTCAAGAGAGGGACCAAACAGTGTCGGAGTTCACATATAATTTCCAGCGCACCAAACTGGGTATAAAATACTCCGAGCGACATCTAGTTCTAAAATATCATGGGTGTATACATAAGCACATATAATCAAAAATGGAGTTTCTAGACATATCATCACTGGTAGTCGTTTATCAATGTGTTGTTAAAATTTAGCAAAAATTTAAGCAGTGGAATAAGTGGGAGTTCAGGTCTACAAATCCACAAAAACCAAATTATGGTAAAGGTGGCCCTAACTCAAAAAACATCCAACCTCGATACAACCAGTCCAAGCCACAGGAAAATAAGGGTAATGGGAAGACGAAGGACACTGGAAAGTGGTGTGACTTCCAAAAGATACCTTGGCACAATGTTGATGAATGCCACTCAAAACAGTCATTAGTGGCCAATCTCGAAGAAAAAGAGTTGAGCCCCGACTAAAACTCTGATTCAAAACACAATAAAAGGAAACAAATCATTGAGGAGAACCCACTTCTACCATCACAACCACAACAATCCAACTAGAAGAATGAGAGGATCCTAAGGAGGGGGAACAACACTTCCATTCATAGATGTGGGTGAAGGGGACCCCACTGCATTTCATTATTGATAGAGGAATCCAAAAGAACCTCATCTCAACAGAGGTCATCAAGTAGTTGGATTTTCCAATAACACCACAACCGCAACCATACAACATCGAATGGATTTTCCATGGATGAGATCTTCGTGTCATCTAGTAGTGTCTCATGTCCTATGTCATCAAGCCCTTCAAGGATGAGGTACTGTGTGATGTTTCCCCACTGGAAGTATGTGATGTTATTTTAGGCCAACCATATTTGTGGAAGTGTCACACTGTTTATGAGTCTCAATATCGTAGTTTCATTGTTACTCTGGGGGGTCAACTCTATAGGCTACCATAGGTAGTCCCAACTATTGTCTCAGCAAAACAATGACGCAAATTAGTCTCTCATATGAAAATTTTTAGCTTCTTCATGATCCGGTCAAAAGGAAAATAGAAGGACACTACAACCACTGCAACCTCATCCCAAGACCTTTCTATCCAGCAAAAGAAAAAGGAAACAAGATTGTAAAAGAGCACAAAGGTATTCTTTCTTAACCTACGGGGGTGCCTCCACACAGCCTAGTCAAGCCAAACTATAATAGAGCCCTCCATAGCTCTATTGGGCACAACTCTTTTTAGGTGTGATTGGGATTCAAACCATTGGCCCCCACTGATATAGCTCTTCATGTTTCATTTTCGTTGATAGAGTCCTATGTTGCAGGAGCATTCCCATTAGAAAATAAATCATTTTGAAGAGGCCTAGGGGTCTTTGAATTTACCAAGGGAGTTGGTTCCTTAAATTGAAAATATTGAAATTTCTATGTTTTTATTCTAGAAGAAATGCATAGGGTAGGGTTGGTTTGATTTAAAGTGCCAAGTATGTAAATCAAATCTTCCTTGTTGAGAAGATATCAAAGTAAAAGGGGATCTTAGAGATTTGTAGACGTCTATAAATATTTTGAGGATATTGTGGATCTAAAGGATTTGCTAGTAGAGGGATTTTAGGCTCTGAACCAATTATGGTATCAGGATCCTTTGGTTTTAAACACTGTAAGCCTAAGAGGCATAAAAAAATACGAATATAATTAGACAAAGCTAGAACAAAGTAGTGTGTATGAAAGGGTAGATTTGGAAAAAAAGGTCGAGTAAAGGCCAAATGAATGTAAATATGGCCACGCATACTGACATAGCTTAGAGAAAGAGAGCATGTGTGATTGTGTGAGAGAGAGTGTGTAGAGGTCCGAGAGACCAGGAAGGAATTGATCCTCCCTGTAGTAACCTTATTCCTTTATATATTTTAATAAAAGATCAATTTTTTTGTGGAATCATGGTTCCTGGGTATTTGCGTATTTGTCTTAACTCTGCGTGTAAAATTGTTTAGACAGAGTGGTGAAGGGGTTGTGGTTGCAAGATACCATGTTCTAACACTGGATATAAATTAGAACCAGATCAGGGGCCGTAGAGGTGAAGAATCAACCCATAGCTCCATTTTGAGGTCAATCCAATCGACTTGGGTGAATGTAGAATCCATTCTACAGTGTAAATTGAATGAATGGTTAAGATCTAGTTCGAGTGAACATTTTCTAAAATCAACGGTCACGATTAGATCGTTGGGACTCTCCATATCAAGACCCCATACTTTTGGGTATGTATTATATGATTTTCAGGGCACACAGGGGGGTTTGAGGGGGGTGCAACTTCCTTGAGAATTAATTTTTTTGCCCTGGGAAACGTGTCGTATTTTTTCCTCATTTTTTGTGTTGCCTCGATTTTTGTGTCCATTGTTGGGTGATTTTTTGGCACATATTTTTTGTCGAGGGTTTTCTATTTCCAATTAAGGAATTAGGGTTGTTGACTAATTCAGGTCATTGGGTTAGGGTTTTCATATGTCGTTGGCTCCTATATGTATATTGTATTGTAAAAAATGTATCACTATGAATGAATATAGAATATGCTGGTTTTCCCGGTTTGGGTTTCCAAGGGAAAAATCTCTGTGTAATGTTTGTATTTTCCATTGTATCTTTTCTGTTCATTTACTGAAAATCTATTTGTAGTAAATATTGTACAAGGTTAAAATCTACATTTGGTATTAGAGATTTGTTGGCTTCAGGGGGATGCCTTTGTGGTCAAGGCTTTGGCTCGAGACTATGATAATCCTTGTTACAGTGGGAGATCTGTGGTATTTATTTTTCAGGTGAAAGAAATGGAGAGCAATTCGAAAAATGGAGATCGAAAAGTTTAATGGGAAAAGTTTTGAGTTGTGGAAGCTCAAGATGGAAGATCTGTTGGTGGATAGAGATTAGTGGATCATGGTAGATCCAGGTACTGAACCTACAGAAACTTCAACAGATGACTGGAAAAATTTGGATCAGAAGGCGAAAAGCACAATCTGGCTGTGTCTCTGAGATTCAGTATTACTAAATGTGTCAGAGGAAGCTACAACCAAGGATTTATGGGATAAGTTGGGGAATTTGTATCAGTCTAAGTCCCTAGTGAATAAAACATTCCTGAGAAAGAAGTTGTATAACCTAAGGATGAGAGATGAAGACTCGGTGGCAAAGCATTTGAATGCCTTCAATACTATGGTAAGTCAGTTAGTATCTGTTGAGATCAAAATTTCAGATGAAGATAAATGTATCGGTTTACCGTGTTCTTTACCAGACTCGTGGGATAGTCTGGTTGTGGCCATAGGTAGTAATACAACTGCCTTGAATTTTGATGAAGTGGTCTCATCCTTGTTGTCGGAGGAGAAGAGACGGAATAATATGGAAGGGCAGAGAACAGATGCATTATTTGCAAGAGGATGTTCCCAGGAAAGAAATAGATCCAAGTTCTCAAGTGGGAGATATAATTCTAAGGGTAGATATAAATCTCCTGGAAAGTTTGTAAAGGTATGTTGGAGATGTGGAAAATAAGGGCACTACAAGAAGTAGTGTAGATCCAAAGTTGAGAAAAAGAAGGGATCTGAAGAATCTCCTTCTACAGAAGAAAATACCTCCAAGGAAGAAGGAGGGGATATGTACTTGGCTTCTTCAAGCACACATGAAGATCATGAGGCATGGTTGGTTGACTCTGATGCATCCTTTCATATGAATCCCCACAAGGAGTGGTTCTGCAAATATGAAAGGTATGATGGAGGTAATTTTTCCTTAGGTGATGATTCAACAACCAGAATCATAGGACGAGGAAAATTCAAATTGAGGCTCATAGATGGAACAATTAGAACACTTCCTGGTGTTTTCCACATCCCAGTTTTGGCCAGAAATTTGATTTATGTAAGCAAAATGGACGATGCACGGGTAAAAACAATATTTGAAAAGGAAACCTGTAGGATGGTTCGAGGAGCAATGGTGTTGTTGAAGGGAGTTCGTTTTGGAACATTATATAAACTGTAAGGAAGCACTATTAGTGATGGGTGTAATAGTTCCATTGTTCCTGATATTGGATTTGAAGAAGAAATAACTCCTACAGTCTCTGGAGAAAAGGTTATGTTGTGGCATCAAAGACTGGGGCATATCGGAGAGAAGGGTCTTCGACTACTACACGGTAAAGGTATGGTTGAAGGTATGTCTAACTGCTATCTGGATTTTGATTTCTGTGAACATTGTCTATATGGGAAACAGAATCGGGTAAACTTCCCCTCTGGTGCAATGAGGGTAGAAGGAATTTTATAGCTAGTTCACAATGATGTTTTTGGACTTGTTTCGGTCCCATAATTAGGAAAATCTGTTTACTATGTCTCATTTATAGAGGACTTCTTGAGGAATACTTGGATATATTTTCTCAGGAAGAAATCTGAAATCTTTGAAAGGTTTAAAGAGTTTAAGGCTCTTGTTGAGAATCAAATGGAGAAAAGAATTAAGGTGTTGATGACAGATAATGGCGGAGATTTCTGCGGGAATTAATTTGAAGAATTATGTAAGAAGTGCAATATAGCAAGGAAGAAGACTACTCCATATACACCTCAGCAAAATGGAGTTCCACAAAGGATGAACATGACGTTGATGGAAAAATAAAGGTGCATGCTCAGTGGTGTTCAGGTTAGGGAAAGAATTATGGGCAGAGGCAGTGGGTACTGCATGTTACATGGTCAACAGATCACCCTCATCAACGTTGGATGACAAGACTCCACAAGAGGTATGGATTGGTAAGGAACCTTCTCTCACACATCTCAAGGTATTTGGCTATGATGCATATGTTCATGTTCCAAAGGAAAACAAGAGTAAGCTAGATAAGAAGGTTGAAAATTGTATATTTATTGGATATAAAGATGGTCTCAAAGGTTATAAGCTTTGGAACCCAGAAACTAGGAAGGTAGTGTATATCCGAGATGTGGTATTTAGAGAAATGAAGGATGTTGTTAAACAGGAAATCCTACCAAGTAAGGAAGAACCAGAGAAAATAGAGTTTGATTTAAAGGATGATGAATCAAACTCTACAGAAGAACA
>JZKD02S1601408.1:123821-147082 GCA_000966675.3 Picea glauca
GTCCTCCAGGACCATGCTCAAGTCGCTCCTGCTCTCGGTACTCCATGTCTAGGACCATGTGGGCCTCGAGACATGATCTCCTAGTTATCCCTAGATATCGGGGATAACAGGCACATGTGGCAGTTTGGAAGAGCCCAAGGAGGGTTAACGTTTGGCTTCTAGATGTTGCATTGGCCCTAGAAAGGGCTAACGTCTCCCTCAGAGGGGCTTGATGTCTCACCTTTTACTTGATTAGGGCTTTTACTTAGCATTTAATGTAAAAACAATATAATTTTGACATTATGGCCTTGTCGGCCTTTTTATGACCTAAAAAGTAAAATTAGGTCATTGGTACACTATATATTGAGGGTTTTGACTCTCATTTTTATCATCAATTTTCACTCACTCATAGTGAGGTCTGATTTTTAGCGCCCTATTGGAGTTTTTGGCTGAACTAAGTGATGCGCACTTGTTGAAGGAAGATATTTTTTGGCATTTATGGTGTTTCTCTTGAAGGAAGGTGTTACAACTAGGGTTTGCATGGTTATTTCTTCATGAATTGTAAGTGTTTCTTTTGCAAAACTTCTTATTGAATGGTTGTAGTTTAAATTTCTTGCATATTGCTTATAAATTTGTTGAATCAAAACCCTAGGTGACAAGCACACAAGTAGGTCCTTGTCTCATGTCTCTTGATAGAGAAACCTTCAACCATTGAAAGAGAGGAAGAGAGCCTAGTCATAGCTACACTCCTTGTTTCTCTTTCCCTTGTGCTAGCCGTACCTTTTAGAATTCAAGAGGAGGAAAATGTCCCAGGCCTAGGTTAGCTACACTTAGGACCATTTTTCCTTTAGGGTTTGATGAAAGATCCTTGCTACAACAACACTCTCCCTCATTAAGCTTTCTTGTCTTATTTTTGTGCTTCATATGAGCTATCCATTTGTCGGGAAGGAGGAGAGAGCACGAGGCCTTGCTTTTGCAACATTAGAGTGAGCCTCTCTCCCCTAGGTTTCTGTCTTTGAGGCCCTTCTTTAGCAGCACCTTGAATCTTTTCCCTCTATTCCTTTGAAATCTCGTCTACTTCAACCTATGCGTCCTTCACTTATTGACTCCATTCTACCCTAGGGCACTGATCCCAAGACCTCCAGCATTGAAGTAGAATTGGATCTAAACACTCTCAAACCTTTTGAAATTGAAACCCTAACTACACTAACCCTAGCCTAGACTAACCTACTAACCCTAAGTTGCCGACGTCATCATTGAATATTTCATCGTTATTGCAGCAATGTTTTGTCTTTTGAGTAATTGAATGGTAGTTGAAGGCATTAATTGAGTTAAGAAGTGATTTGTTGTATTGAATGTTGTATCATTCGAGTATTTATTGATGAAGTGAAATTACTGCCATTTCTATTTTGTAAACATTGACTTCGTCAACATTTACCTTTAATTGCTCATACTGAATATCAAACAGTCTTTAATGTATATGAAGTATTAACCAAAGCCTGCATATATCAAGTTTATTGTTGCTTTGTTCTTGGGAAGGGATCCTACTTGGTTGTCTTTATTGGCTATAAGTCGGACTATCTGATTTGGTGGTGATCTGTGAAAGGGCAAACTTGTCATTGTCTAATTATCCTTTGAAGCCTCTTCAAAACCCCAGGTCACCGGGGACGTTTCCCCTGGGCCTAACCTCCCTAAAGAGAAAGAACCTACCCATCATGGTGACATTGGGTGGGATAGGTTCCTGTTATGCCAATTTACCCTTCTACCTTATAGCCTTTACTCCTAGCTACAAACTGTGAGATAACATTTTGGCGCCATTGCCAGGGAACACTGAGTCAATTCTCCTCAAACGACAAATCTTTTGGTAAGCCTTTCCTTAGAGACCTTTTCTTACAATCTTACCTAGCGAATCCACTAGGGTGTTTTCCCTTTTTCTTTGATAGTTTCAAGTAAACTATCTGGTGACTCCACAAACTAAAAAGAGGTTCAGTAATCCTCCTTTTTCTTTCAGAAGGAAGCCACCCAGGAACTCTCCTATTGTCAAATCACTCTTCGGGAAAAGCCTTCCTTTAAGAAGCATGTCTAGCTCTCAGACCGCTACAACGAACCTAGCCAACAATCAAAGACAATGGTAATCTACTCTTTTTAAACCGTTATACATGTCAGCCATACCAGGCTACCCTAGGAAAATGCCAACCAAGTATGAGAAGTGGTTGCCTAAATTCACCAGTACTGATGCAATCAGTGCCGAAGAGCACATGAGCAACTTTTGGGAATTTTACCAGCTTCATCCCATTAGTGACGATGTTGTAGATTTATTCATGAATTTTTTCTCTGCTACTCTTTATGATGCCTCAAGGCGTTGGTACCTGAGCCTTCCCGATGGAAGCATCAAAACCATGGATAGACTTGAAGAGGCCTTTCTCAAAATATGGAGTGTCAAAGAAGACCCTAAAATGCTCCTCATCCGACTGAATAACCTTGCCAAATATGAAAATGAGTCCATTCGGGATTTCCATACTAGATTTGAGACCTTGTTGCAAAGGATTCCCACAAGCCACCATCCGAAAGATGACTACCTCGTCCATGTTTACACCAGATGTTTCAATGGCCAACTAGGGTATCTTCTCAGAGATAAAAAAAAACCCAGTCCATTCAGAAAGCCCAAGAGCTCGCTACTAAAATAAAGGGGAACCTCCTTTCATCCAAGATTGAGCCTTTTGCTAACCCAAGGGGGAGAATAGACACTAAACCAAAAGTAGTTCACAATGATGAGCCTACTTCAAATCTATGTACCAGTATCGCCAAGATGCAAGCCTCTATGGATGGTATCATAAAAAATCAAGAGGAAATGATGAGCAGGATTGTCAAATTGGAAAGATCTTAGACCCAAGCACCCAGGGTCCCGTACAAAGGGAAATTCCAGAAGGGAGGCCAATTTTATAAACCAAAGAATGAGCATGAAGTTCCAAACACCTTGGCCCCTGCAAATGTTGTTGATGAAAATCCTTGGTGCCTAGAATGCAGCGAAGCACATTGGGAGCATGAGTGTCCTTATAGTAATGGACATCAACAAGTCAACAACATGGATTGTTTCATGGAGTTTCCTCAAATAAATATCACCGATGTAGAACATCAGGAAGCCATGAAAGAAGCATCCAGATCAGTAAGGATGGCGGTAATAAACAACCTGGACCAGGAATCACGAGAGAAGCTAAAGAAACAAGAATTTCAGGTGTATAGAAGAAATAATTTGAAACAACCTGCTATTGATCAGGCAAAGCCCCCACCCCTGGAAATACTTCTTCCCAAGATATCCAAGGTTGGTAAGGTTGACCTAAACTTTGACTTCAAAGGGGCATTATCAAAAATGCATGTAAACACCTCCCTAAGAGAAGCAATCAAGATCCCGTCCATCAAGGAAATCTTTGACACTTTCTTTTTGGGATCAGATGAACCCATGGACCCCCCTATTATGTTGCAAGTTGATCACTTCAGGGTCCAATATGGTGAGAACCCTCCTTTCCTCATGGCATTGGCAATGAACGACAAGAACCTCAACAATTGCATGTTAGATATGGGTGTTGGTGCCAACATGATGTCACTTAAAGTCATGTGACAACTGGGTTTGAAGGTCACACGGCCTTATAGAAATTTATGTGGCTTCGAATCTAAATCCATACCCACACATGGGGCGGTTGAGAATGTGGAAGTTTTCTTAAAGGAGTACCCAGAGAAGATAGTCCACATTGACATCGTGGTAGTTGATGTCCCAGATGTGTGGGGAATGTTGTTATCTAGGAAATTTATTGCAATGTTGGGTGGCACCCTTGAGATGGACCTCACATTCTTGCAATTGCCTTTGAAGAATGGAACGATAGGTCGTCTCCTCAATATGCCAATAACCGGAGACCATGTGAAAGATATTACTCACCCCGTCAATAATGACAAAGCACAAGATGAGATGATACAAACTCTTCAAAAGTATTCTCCAAAAGATATGCCCTTTGCAATGGAAGAGGAATTTGATCAGATCAAATGGCCCAAGAAAGAAGAATACCAACAACTCCTAGATGAATTCAAGAACAAAGAGATTGGGATGGTGAAGATATTAAAGAAACATGAAGATGACATACAAATTCACCCATCTCAACAGGAAGTGTTTACAGCAGAAGCCCACCCTCCTCCCTCAGCACAATCCACCAGGGTTGTCCAAGGAATGACCAAATAAAAAGTCAGAAAGTACAAGGAGGGAGACGTGGTATGGATGTGGGATACCCAGAAAGGAGAGCCAACTAATGTAAAAGGAAGCACTCATTCATGGCTCGGACCCTTCAAAGTTGGAATGGAATTAGTTGACGACTCATATTACCTATCCACTTTGGAGGGAAGAAGGCGCCCATTACCTATCAGCGGGAACCTCCTCAAACCCCACCAAGGTGGGGGGACTTGATTTCACAGGTAAGTGCAGGTAAGTAGGCATTTTGTATTCGTGTATTATACCATTTGCATTTCATATTAGTTTTCTTTTACATTTGCATTATTGATTGTTTTCTTTCAGTCTATATGTATATCTATATGTATGTTGGGGTGGCATTACCGACCCATTTTTGTTACTGATTCCCCTATCGAGATTGAGCAGGTCTGTAGGTTATTCCAGAGATGTTGAGGTTCTCATGCACTCTACGGTGAGCACATGTCCCCGAGTTGGAGCCAGATGTTATCCCCGTTTTTTAGGGATAACTAGGAGATCATGTCTTGAGGCCCACAAATCCTAGACATGGAGTACCGAGAGAAAGATCGACTTGAGAATGGCCCTGGAGGGCCCATCCTTTTCTTCTTCCATCAGCTTTATCTTGTCAGCAGCAACAACATCCATCACCATCGACTTGGTCTTGTATCAGAAGAGGTTCTTGCTCCATGAGGTAATTGGTCCAGGTATCATGGTATGTGTCACTTTTGATCATTAAAACCTTTAAATATATGTATCTGATTCCTTTTATCTCTAACAACTACTTGGATCTTACATTTTCCCACTTGACCATGCTTGGGGGAATTGAGAGGGTGCCCTAGCAAGCCTATGCCCATAGGTTTTGGTTTTTCACCATGGAATTTCTGAAAAGCCATCGTCCGCTCCCATCATAGCGCCACTATTTCATCTTATCTCCCGCTCATTTATCCCATTCCATTTGTCCGGGAATTGGTTTGACCTATTTGAAGGGTTGCATCTTATCTCGTGGGAAGAAGGGGCTAAAGGAACAGAAGGTAAAAGCAGCTGGTAAAAGACAAAAGCCTAGAAATAAAACCTCGAGATGATTTGCCTAGGGATCCCCGAGAAGGCAGTAAAAATCCTCTCAGAAAGAAACAAGAGGGACCCAAAAAATAACAAAACAAGACCTAGTCAGAGGATAGGGGGTCTCATCATGAGCCAACCTATTAGCTCCATGGGTAACTAGCAGTATGACATTGCCACCATATGGTTACCACGCCAGAGCAGTGACCTTTGGTTGCATGGCCAAGGGAAAGGGGGTCTCATCACGAGCCAGCCTTCTCATCTCTGTGAAAGTACTTGTGGGTAACACTGTCAGCTCTGGTCACCATGTCAAGGCAGTGTCCCCTGGTTAGTTCTTGAATAAAAAGAAAAATAAGATAAGCAAATAAAAGAATAAAGCAAGAAAATAAATAAATGCAAGAATGGGCTTGGAAAAAATGCATCCATGATAGGTACAACTCAATTTCTACAAAGGCACCCACAGGTAACATTTATGTATCCTTAGCCCTCACTGCACCCACAGGTAACATTTATGCATCCTTATCCCTCACTGCACCCACATGTTTGGACATCCCCTAGCCACATCACCTCACTTACATGGCTTGGATGAGATCTTCCTGGAAACTTTCATTTTCTTGTGGACACTAGCCCAATAGGAGGCCTTGGCCTTTTCTCCAATCTTGTATTGTAGGTTTTTGTAATGTCTTGGGGTTATTGATGATGTATTAGGGATTTTATGCATATGTTTAATAATATTGATGATGAAATGTGATTGACATTGCTATGATCCCTGTGACTGATGATCACGTGGAGGGCGTAGCTTTTGATGTGCAGGATCATGCCCGACGGATAGGTACCATTTGGACCGGTACACATGGGGAGATGACCAGTTCGGACTTCCATAGGGCTGAAGATCCCACCAGATGGATGCTGAGACTCCATCAGGGGGTAGAGATAAGATGGACATGGATCAAGGCCTTTGCATTGGAGAAGAAGAGGATGTTCCATCAGGGGCACTTTGGCTGAGCTGAACCTAGGGGGATTGACCCACTTGTAGTGGGACGTTGACTCCAGATGACCCAAGACGTCACCAGGAGGCTTATGACATCATCATGAGCATATGGCAGATGGACAGGGTGGTTGGCACGTGTGGTAGTTTGGAAGAGCCTAAGGAGGGCTAGCGTTTGGCTTCTGGATGCTGCACTGGGCCTAGAAAGGGATAACGTCTCCCTCAGAGGGGCTTGACGTCTCACCTTTTACTTGATTAGGAATTTTACTTAGAATTTGATCTAAAAATAGTATGATTTTGACATTATGGCCTTGTCAGCCTTTTTATGACCTAAAAAGTAAAATTAAGTCATTGATACACTATATATTGAGGGTTTTGACTCTCATTTTTATCATCAATTTTCACTCACTCATAGTGAGGTCTGATTTTTAGTGCCCTATTGGGGTTTTTGGCTGAACTAAGTGATGCACACTTGTTGAAGGAAGAGATTTTTTGGCATTTATGGTATTTCTCTTGAAGGAAGGTGTTACAACTAGGGTTTGCATGGTTATTTCTTCATGAATTGCAAGTGTTTCTTCTACAAAACTTCTTATTGAATGGTTGTAGTTTAAATTTCTTGCATATTGCTTATAAATTTGTTGAATCAAAACCCTAGGTGACAAGCACACAAGTAGCTCCTTGTCTCATGTCCCCTGATAGAGAAACCTTCGGCCATTGAAAGAGAGGAAGAGAGCCTAGTTGTAGCTACACTCCTTGTTTCTCTTTCCCTTGTGCTAGCCGTACCTTTTAGAATTCAAGAGGAGGAAGACGTCCCAGGCCTAGGTTATCTACACTTAGGGTCGTTTTTTTCCTTTAGGGTTTGATGAAAGAGCCTTGCTGTAGCAACACTCTCCCTCATTAAGCTTTCTTGTCTTGTTTTTGTGCTTCATCTGAGCTAGTTGTTTGTCGGGAACGAGAAGAGAGCATGAGGACTTGATTTTGCAACACCGGAGTGGGCCTCTCTCCCCTAGGTTTTTGTCTTTGAGGCCCTGCTTTAGTAGGACCTTGAAACTTTTCCCTCTAGTCCTTTGAAATCTCGTCTCCTTCAACCTGTGCATCCTTCACTTATTGACTCCATTCTACCCTAAGGCACTAATCCCAAGACCTCCAACGTTGAAGTAGAATTGGATCTAAACACTCTCAAACCTTTTGAAATTGAAACCCTAACTACAATAACCCTAGCCTAGACTAACCTACTAACCCTAAGTTGCTGACATCATCATTGAATATTTCATCTTTATTGCAACAACGTTTTGTATTTTGAGTAATTGAATGGTAGTTGAAGGCATTAATTGAGTTAAGAAGTGATTTGTTGTATTGAATGTTGTATCATTCGAGTATTTATTGATGAAGTGACATTACTGCCATTGCTATCTTGTAAACATTGACTTCGTCAACATTCACCTTTAAATTGCTCATATTGAATTTCAGATAGTCTTTAATGTATATGAAGTACTAACCAAAGCCTGCATATATCAAGTTTATTGTTGCTTTGTTCTCGGGCATGGATCCTACTTGGTTGTCTTTATTGGCTATAAGTCGAACTATTTGCTTTGGTGGTGATCTGTGAAAGGGGAAACTTGTCATTGTTTGATTATCCTTTGAAGCCTCTTCAAAACCCTAGGTCACCGGGGACGTCTCCCCTAGGCCTAACCTCCCTAAAGATAAAGAACCTACCCATCGTGGTGACATTGGGTGGGATAGGTTCCTGTTACGCCAGTTTGGCCTTCTACCTTATAGCCTTTATTCCTAGCTACAAACTGCGCGATAAAATGGACGATCTCAAAGATTATGTGGGGACATCATACATCCTTGAGTCTTGAAACCCTTCCATACCGTCAAGGCATGTGTCTAGTCTAACCATGTCAAATTTCGACGCATACAAGTACATATTGAAGAAATTTCAATGTTGGCCCCATTCACTGCTCACTATGTGGGGTCGGTGCATGACATTTTTGGTGGGTGAATTGGAAGTTCTATGACATTTCAAGAGAGTTCCAACAAAGATTCTACAGGTGAAAATGAAAAATGATGACAATGAGACATTCATTATGAACGTTGATGAAAACATGGATGATCTCAAAGATTATGCGTGGGCATCAGACATCCTTTTGTCTTGAAACCCTCCCATACCATCAACGCATGTGTCTTGTCTAAGCATGTCAAATTCTGATGCATACAAGCATAAACTGAAGAAATTTTAACGTTGGCCCCATTCACTACTTATTTTGAGGGGTCGGTGGAAGACAATATTTGTGATGGGTGTATTGGAAGTTCCATGGCATTTCAAGAGATCGGTTCCACAAAGATTCTACATATGGAAATGACAGATGATGAAAATGAGACGTGGACGATCTCAATGATTATGTGTAGGGTCAATGGACGTCATTAATCCCTTGACCATATATAATCCCTAATTAATTAACTATTAAACTACTTAACCCCTAAGCCCCAAATCCATTAGACATTGACCCTTAATCCCTTAAACTGTAACCCCTGATCCCTTAACCCTTAATCCCTTAAACCGTAACCCCTAATCCCTTAACCCTTAATCCCTAGACCTCAAATACCTAAATAACCTAATCCCCAAAGCTCCTATCCACTTAACCCCCCAAAACTCAACAAAATTATTATTTAGGCACATTGGGAGTTAAATTGGAAGCCAAAATAGAAGCTAAAAAGGAAGCTAATCTGGAAGCTAAACTGGAAGCTAAACTAGAAACTAAACTAGGAGCTAAACTGGGAGCTAAATAGGGTGCTAACCGAGGCGCTAAAAAGGGTGCTAATAGTGCATAGTTTAGTGCCCAATTTTGTTGCTCGGTGAAAATAGCTCCATAAATAGTGCCCTCCCAATAAATAGCGCCGACTTTAGAAAAAAAGTGGATAAAAATACATTAAAACAACCAGTGGAAGAAAAAAGGGAGCTAAAAAGGGAGCTAATCACAGGGATTTGTTGTAGTGACAAAAGCATGGACTCTCTCAGATGGATAGAGTTGATCACATAATTCCAAAAGACGAGCATGCATATTTCTCATTCAGGCATGAAGTTAGGATTATGAGGGAGATAATCCCCAACAATATGATCCATTGAAGAACAATCCATAAAAACTATGAAGTATCTATCTATGTTCTTCATTGAAAGTAGTAGCCATGATAAGCAACAAGTGTTCAATTTGACTCTAGAAGAAGTCTTCTTCGAAAAGAAGCCTTGAATATCCTTGGTTGTCCATCTACATTTATGTTCCTATGGAAGAAGGTTGGAGCCTTCAGGAAATAAGGGCATCTAATCTATATAAGATTCCATGGACTCCAACATTGAAGAGAAACACGAGGAAGAACATGAAGATTCCAAGAAAGAAAGAAAAGTCAGAACAACCAATTGAACCAGTTTGAACCCACTAGAAGCAATCAATTAGAAGGAATGGAAGGAAGTTGTGATGAAGAACAATGTATGTGAGAAATTGTGAAAAAAACTTAAGTATTGATAGATACAAGGCGATACTTAGGGCTAGAGGGTTCTCCCAATAGGAGGGAGAAGACTATGATGACAACTTGTTCTAGTAACCAGATATACCTCTACTTGAGACATTATATCTCCTGCAGTATCCATGGGTTGGAGTTTACATCAGATGAATGTAAAGATTGTTCTTCTCAACAGAGTAATTGAAGAAGAAACATATGTAGAGAAACCTCAAGGTTTTGAGGTATACTAGAAAGAGACCCTTGTATGCAGATGGAAGAAGACCTTCTATGGATTCAAGAAAACTTGGTGCAGAGCCTCTCGTGTAGAACAAAAGCGTGGTGAAAAATTCCTATGGTGGAGGAAGTATATTGAAATGGTTCTTTAGAAGTCCGGGATGATGGATTGCAAATCCATGGAAAACTCCCATGATGACAGATCTGAGGAAGTTGAGAGACTTTGATCTAGTAGACCCGTCTCTGTATCGACAATTGATTGGCTCATTAATGTATTTGGAGAATACTCAGCCGGATACTTGCTTTATGGGACGTTTGAGTTATGATATACAACTGCATGGATTTATTGATTCAGATTGGGCATGGAGTGTAGATGACAAAAGAAGTACTACTTGGATATGTTTCAGTTTGAGATTTTCCACGATGTCATGGGCTAGCAGGAAACAGAAGCCTGTTGCACTCAGCGCTACAAAAGAAGAGTATATTGCAGCTTGTGATGATTGTACAGAATCAGTGTGGTTACATGAGTTGGTTTTTGGATTGTCTGATCAGGTGTTGGATTCGATCGTGATATATTGTGATGATTAGAGCTATGTGAAGCTTTCAAAGAACTTGGTGTTCCATGACATGTCGAAGCACATTGAGATCAAGAATTATTTTCTTTGTGATAAAGTCCACAAGGGAGAAGTGGTTCTCTAGTATATCTCCACAGATGAGAAGATAACAGATATTTTTGGTAAATTCTCTATCCAAGATGAAAAGTTTGCGTACTTAAGGGACAAGTTGGGGCTTGTGGAGATGGCTTCCTTATTGAAAAAGGAAGTGATTACTCCCATGTTGGGAGGGAGCAATGATATGTTATTGATTTATGGACAACCATTTTCCAGTTCCGAAAATGGTCCAGGTTGGGCAATTCCTTTCCAGTCCAGAAAGTAGTTCGAGATTTATGACGGACAATCATTTTCCAGTTCGAGAAATGGTCCAGATCGAATAATCATTTTCCTAATGAAAATGGTCCGATAGATTGTTGATGTACCATAGACAATGATTCCCCTTGTGGCCAGTGTGGGGGAATGGTCTAAGACAATCATTCTTCTTGGCAGACACTATGACTAATGGTCAAGTAGAATGGTCCGCCTCACTGGGCATTCATTCTTTCGAAGTTCACAGTTGTGAGCAGTTTCGAAGAATGGTCTATTTTGGAGGTTGGTGTAGGACAATCATTTCCATAGGAAATGGTTCGAACAATTATTCCCTGGGGCAGACTCATTCTCTCAAGGTTGCACTGTGATTAGTGCCAGAGGAGTGGCTGAGTTAGGTGAATGGTCCAGGTTCAACAATCAAAGACAATTATTCCATAGGGTAGAGTCATTATTTCCAGGTTGCACTATGATTAGTGTTGGAGGAATGACCTAGTTAGGTGAATGGTCCAGGATCAGAAATCAGGGACATTTATTCTTAAATGCTTGGGAAGAATAGTCCAGATAGCCCATGGATGATGTTGTACTTTCTGAGGGCAGATGCTCTTCCAGATCTCACAGATGTGAGTGGAAGAATGGCCTAGATGACTTAGTTTGCATCATGATATTGTTATGCAGGTTGATATCAGATGATATGTTTTCTATGGAGACTGCATGTCTCTGGACAATAGTTGTATGCTACTTTGATGCATGTGTTCCACTGGTTGTGACAATGTGTCACTGGTTAGTAGTCGTGTGCTACGTACCACTGGATAGTAGTTGTGTACTACTATGGATAGACACAGTTGTGTTCTATTGGATGGCATTGTTTTGATTTCCATGGAGACTACCACTAGTGTTGGAGATGATTTCTTGCTAAATGGATAGTCAATGTGTTGATGGACATACATTCTCCAGGAGAAGAATGGTCCAGGCAGGAAAGATTGCTCGTGGACATAAATTCTCCCTATGGAGAATGGTCTAGGTTGACAAATTGTTGATATACCATGGAAAACTATTCTTCTAGGACGTATGTCCGGATTAAAAGAATGGTTCATCTCCTTGAGTTCACAATAGTGACCAGAGTGGAGAGATTTGTACAAGGCATACATTTTCCCTGAGTTCACAGTAGTGGCCGGAGGGAAAATGGTCCAGGACAGTCATTCTTATAAGACGTATGTCCATATTAGAAGAATAGTTCTTGTAGCCCATGGCGTGGCTTCCAACATCTGTTGGAACAATTATTCTTCTAGGACATATGTCCGAATTAGAAGAATGGTTCTTGTATCACTTTGTGGAGTAAGTGACTTATTCAACATCATGCCCAATTACTGAGATGGAGTATGGCTTCGAGAGATGATGCAGTTGATGCTATTAGATGATACTGATAGTGATGATGTTTCTCATGAGTTGATCTACGTGATCATGAGATATCCTGTGTGGCTATGATGATGCTACCAGTTGAATGGTTTGTTTGTGCTCAAGACCATTTCCTTTAATACCTCCCTACATAGGAAAGAGTGTTGATATTATGGTAGTTGTGGGAGATATTAATCTCCACGTGTAACCTTTGACAAGACTGGAATATTCTGAGAAGCAAGAGAAACCCTAAAATGTTGGACAATAACCCTAGAAGACATGTCGACTCAAGAGAATATTTAATATTGAGTTATTAGCCTCCAGAAAGAAAAAGTCGACCCAGTCAAGTGAGATAGAGAAGTATAAATAAGAGGGTGCTATAGCTCATTTGTCACTCTCACTCTCACAACTACATAAGAGTAGTGGTGCACAAGTTTGGAGAGGGAGTGTAGGTGCTGCAACTGGGATTTTGGTTTTTGGTTGGACTTTCTCTTGGTTATGGTTTGGACTTTTTTCTTGGCCATTGGCTATTCTTGCTAGGTGTGCTAGCCTTGGAGAAAGGTGTACTACCTTGGTTGGCTATTGGTCTGCTTCCGAAATTATTATATCTGTCAAAGTTAAGGTGCTAAGGGGTGGCCTTTGTGCTTATGATTGGGTGACAATATTGCTATATTGTCTATGGAAAAACGAGCACATCTCTTTCATTCTAACACTCTCTTGGGTCATGTCAGAATGTGTTCTTTTCGGCTAGACCTTTCTGAAGAGGTATCGAGCAGCCCAAACAGAAATCGTATGCAAAAGTTGCGTCCCTAGGAAGTTGACGTATCAACTACCCCCATTGAAGCCCACAAATATTTTGACATTTCATCTCCCAAGGTTAGGGTTTTGGATGTTTAGGGTTTTCTAATTGATGCTTTATGTTAAAAGGGCCTTTAGAGCCACATTGTAGACATTTTCTTGTGAATGAGCGTAGCGGTCACACATCTTCTTAAAGATAAATTGCCACCATTCTAGCGAGTTATTTTTACAATTTCTATCCATTTCGTTCATTAATAAAAATTGTATATTATTGTATCTTTGTGTTTCTTGCAATATCTTTGTGTATTTCTTTTTGTATATATCTGCCTTATTTGTCTTTATTATGACCTATTTTGCAAACATTGTATGATAAACAAAGTTTGAACTTTGAACTGTTGATTGTATATTACAATTTTTGGTCATTTCATGGTTGTTATTTTTCATTGTTTGTTGATCACAAAAGTTGTATGTTGAAATTTGAAGGTTGATGATATAATGATCATTTGATGACAATGATATAATTTATCACTGTTAGATCTTAATGCTTTTTGTATGCTACATAGTTGATGCTTTAATGATTATCATTGATCTACTACAACTATGTATATTTTCATATTTTCGGCAATTAATTCACCATTATGCATTTTTTTTAATATATATGCATCAAAATATATATTATATAAAAAAAAAAAAACACTCCAGGAATGCTAAGCTCTCGGAGTCTTTTGGAAATTGGCACTTCATACTCCAGCTTCCAGTTTTGCTCTCGCTCCCAACAGATATGGTAAAAACAATCTCTCCTATTAGAAACTGCTCATATAAAAAAAATTCTCCTAGATCGTCCTTTGGATATTCATGGTTTCTTGAAATTCCTATTTACTTGCTCTTGGATTCTTCTCACCATTTAAATGAATTGCTACATTATAATTTCAAAAACAAAAACAATGCAAAAGGACACCCTTGCTCTGCATTCACTTTAAAAACCACAATGCAACTAGATCTCATAAACTGCCACAGTTCATCTAGATCACATAACTGTTTCTCTATAATCTTACAAAATCAATTTCAAGAAGTCAATATAATTATTATTAGATGCTATGATTTGGAAACTTGAGTGGACATTGTTGGCGGCCGGCAGCACATATAGGATGTGCCACATGTCCTCCATAGTCCTGTCTGCAATCAAAATTTGCATTGACCATTACATCATAGGTACTACCTACAAAACTAAAAGTCATGATAACCACTGATAGTTCAGGTTATTCATGTAAATGTTAATTAGTTTGAATGTGACAGCTATTGTGCAATCATTAAGGTAATTGGCGGTCGACAAACATCCTTTCCCTGCAATGTCTCCATGAGAGCACTGTCAGTAATAATGTGACTGCGGCCTTCTGCATGAGGATAAGCGTCACCACACACATCAGAGATAGATTTGCCTTCACAAATGCATAACATTTAAAGTTCTCAATTTTCTCTGCACTTATCTGCAAGAAACAACTATGATTCCAATTTTCTACAGTCAACATATGCTGGACTGTTACCTGCATAAACAAATTGGATCTTGGATCTCGAGTTTTTCTTTAATATCAATACAAACATCACATGGTATATATAGTCAGCAAGAAATATACTTCAAATATACTTCAAATTTGTTGTCTATATAGCCCTTAGCCTTAAGGAATGAATGATTCAGCAACACTTTTATTAGACAAACGGATGACAAGTTAGGGCAACAAATGTTTCAAAAAGGAAATTATTCAAAATTTCCAGCAAAATACGAGAATTTTGTATTGCCCTTCTAAGTAAGTCTAAAGACCAAGTTCTTAGGTAGTCCCGGCATACATTCATTGTTGATTCTAGTTTTTCCAAAGCAAAATCTGCTAACTTATAATAATCCGTCAAGAGGGAAGAGCTACGAGTCCCACAATATTGCTTTAACATACCATATTAGGATCATAATATTGGCACTGAGAGACTAAAAGAAGACCTGAAAAGGAGATTATGAATTTCCTATTATACAATATGACACTGAAGTACGGAGTCAGGAGTTTTTTTTCCCATGCTCAGGTCTGTGAGTATATTCATAGTCTATATGCACAAAAGCCCGTTCTATGTCAGGAAGAGATTCCAGTTTTTCCTGAAGTGATTCTCCAACGTCATGAGCCTGTTGTAAAGGCATATTACTGGGTAGCACAACGTCTACCTCGACAAAATAATGAGAACCAAATGTGTAAGCTTTCACTGTATCAATATGCTGTATGGCTTGGTGATGATTCCAACAGATATATGTCAACTTCTGCAAATAATCGGGAGATGCTGATTTCCCAACCAATGAGTTCACATTTTCCAAAATTGTCTTCGACCATGTTTTCATTGTGTAGAGAGCCAGCTGCAGAGAGTCCGCTATCAGCTTTATCATGTCAAATATAAAAATATATATATAAATTATATAACTCATTCAAGGAATCCTAGTTGCCCTGTATACAGGAACTATAGAAAGCAGGATGATCCATGCAATGAAAACTTGTATTTGTTTGTGCAGCCCAGTACTGGACACCATCCAAAGATTATGCAATAAGCTCAGAAACTGAATATTTCCAACCTCCATTCTAAAATTTTATATGACCATTACCAAAAATGCCAGGTCCTGTGAGACGTGCAATATCTGAACATGTAGAAGATTAACAGGGTCAAGAAAGCCCAAGCAATTATTGGCAGAGTTAACCTCAGGTCAAGAATAAAAACGTTCAAAAATTGTGGAGACCAGTGAAAAGCTATACAAGACCACCATAATACAGATTTGAAGTACATACACTAGTAATCAAGCTGCAACAATGTAATACCCCCAAATTATGCTAGGCTGGAATATTAGTGCTTTGTTGTGCAACTTATGTTATTTCTAGTTGTGTGCTTTTGTCAAACAGTTTGCATTACATATATTTCCATGTTATAACTTGATTGACAGATTTTTTACAAACAGATCGCATTCATTCTACTAACAGCTTTCATCAAACATATTGCATGTATCCCAAGTGCTCACAATTTAGAAAAGACACCATGGCATTTTTATTATGGATGGAACCCAGTCACAACAACAATACAAATCTTTTATTGGCTGCTATGGCAGCTGCAATACATCAATAAAAACACACAATAAGCAAACCCAAAACCTGGAAATTATGCCATGGCCTCTTCTAGTAGATGAACCCTATGCAAAGAACCTTCTCCAAGAATACTCGGCCCCTCCAAGAACCCCCACGACTCCTCCTAGCCAAACCACCCTGCAAAAGAGAGGCTCGGCCTGCAGAAAATCCCCAAGGTCCCTCTAATCCCTCACGGCTCTGCAATATAGGTGGATTGGCCTCCTCGAAATGCCTCTAGCAGCCCTCCAAGAGCTATCAATCCATCACAAGCCCTCACGGCTTACCCTCCAACCTGCTAAAGAAGAGTTGCGGCCTCCTCAAAACCCATGATCCAACAAATGGTCAAGTCGTCCCTTTGTGGAAAACCTACGGCCCTCCCAAGCAAGTCACTACTCCATATCCATATTGAAGTAGAAACACAAAATGAAGCTCCAATAAAGACCCGGGATGGATTCTTCTCCTTGTCTAGCTAGGGTGGATATTGCACCACCAAAACCAAACCACAATGGAAGGGTTTTTCCAAAACCCCAACGAAAACCTTGGCTCACAAGAGCACTCCAAACAAGAGATCAATTCAAAACATAATGATGAAAGTGAAGAGCTACACCTTTTATATTTCTTCGATGCCCCTTCTAGATCTTTCCTCTTTGACTTAATCCTCATGAATCTCAATCCCCTTTTAATTTTCACTTAAAGATTAAAAGCCATTTTTATTAATATTCAAGTAACTATTAATCTTAAAGTTACTTTATAACCTTTTTAACCTCCTTTTAATGCTAGAAAGTGGTTAATCTACTTTTAAGACATTTCCAGATGCTAGAAGTCCCTTCCTCGTCATCCCAACCTTTAGAGTTTTTCGCCCCGGTTTCAACGAGCTATTATTGTTAGAGATATTACACACACCTAGGATTTTCCTTTTATTTTATTTTCCTAAGTTTATTTGGCTATGTTGAAGGTCCCTTAGTCTAAGATATTCTCCCCTAGACAAGGGTGCCACATACCCTCCAATCAATTCTCAGTTGTCGTTTAGTTAGACTAGTTGAGTGAAGTGTTGCATGTCAACTTTGGTTTTATCACCAAGTGTTGCATGTTAATCTCAGGATCATCACTAGTAATGCGCACTTGCATTGGAATCATCACCAGTGAGGCGCATTCCACATGTGTGAGTAATCTCCTCCTCATTGCACTCCGGTTTGGCTAGTTAACTGATGACCGCATGGCCAGTTAACTAGGATTAGGTGGCAGTTGACTCCAATGACTGCCAATGTGTGTCAGATCTATCTAGAACACTCCTAATGTGCATTAGTTGACTACTATGATGAGTTAGTTGTGTGTTACAGAGTATATCACTAGTATTGTATCATTTCTCTCATTTGGTTAATAGAGATTTTTGCATTCTTTCCTCCATTTTTTTTCTTCTCTTCACACCATTTGCAAGTTCTGTATGTTTCATTGTTAGCTAGATCTTCTGCGCAGGTATCTCAGAAACTCTACATGGTATCAAAGCCCACAGGACGCTAACAAGGATCGTCACCAACACTCTTTTGCAAGTACCAAAGACAGAACAAAGGAGCAGGAAAGATGGAATTTCCCGCATCTGCAATTCTAACGCCATATAATTACTTCAACTGGAAGCCAAGAATAAACCACATGCTCATGGGAAAAGGCTTGTATCGGATAGCCATGGCCACAAAAAAAGAACCCACCCTAGTGGAAAAATCCAAATACTTCAACTGCATGGACGAGGCTTACGGTCTCCTATGCATGTCTATTCTCCCGACCTATGGTTTCACATCGATGCATGCAAGACACCAAATGAGATTTGGACTACCTTGGTTGGTCTCTTTGGCAAGAAGGACGAAATGAGGGACCATTTGTTCGAAGTAGAACTGAACTCCTTGGATCCGAAGAACTTTGACAATCTCCAAGATTTCTTCACCAAATTTAAATCTCTCCTCCGTGAATTGAAAGACTGTGGTATCGACAAATCCAAAGCAAAAGCCATTTGCTCGAAGTAGAACTGAACTCCTTGGATCCAAAGAACTTTGACAATCTCCAAGATTTCTTCACCAAATTTAAATCTCTCCTCCGTGAATTGAAAGACTGTGGTATCGACAAATCCAAAGCAGAAAAACAACTGATTCTTGCTATCATGGAAAAACTTGGACCAAAATATAGTGTATTTGTCTCCATATTTCATTCTAACAGATTCACCGTAGGATCAACCTGGACCATGCCTTCATTGTCAAAATTTATTGAGGCTTTGACACATGAACATGATAAGCTCATTCAAATGGGCATAATCAAGGGCCCAAAGGCACATGCACTTCCTATGCATTATGGCAACAACTCTCAAAATCCTAAATCCAAATAGAAAGGCAATTGAAAGGCGCATGTAGAGTCAAAGAAGGAAGGGTACTCCAAACCCTTCAATGATTCCTTTGGTTCCAAAGGTGGAAAAAACAAGCAAGGGAAGAAGTGTCGTTATTGTTATCACACAATATGTACTTGCCCAAAGCCCAAGGCAAGTGGGACAAGATTGACGTAACACGGGGGTAATCCTATCACTATCACCTCAATAGGATACCCCTTTCTGTTTAGGAGAAGGATAAATCCACTCTAAGGGAGACGTCCCAAGACCTAGTGGGTTGGTGAAGGGAAAAGTGTAAGGCAAATCACCCCTCTTTCTAGGTCACTCAAATCATTTTATGTTTTGAAGGGTGAAGTAAAGAAATAAAAGGAATGTACCTGCCCTTAACCAAGACAACAACAAACGTTAAGGCAAGCAACAAATGATAATGATGCTTCGACGAGACAATAGACTTGCAATGAAATTTGCTAATAAACAAGTGTTTGCAGTGTTGACCACCTATTTCGACTAGGGGGTCAACTCCATGTGCCATGAAGCTGTGTACCTAATGGTGCAACAAAGTTTGAAGACTTTCTGGTTCTACAAAGCATTTTTGGCCTCGGCACGTCTTTTTGTAATTGGAATTTCTGCTCCCCTGCGTGGGATAATAATGTAATGGGCCTGTATGGATCATATTGTAGGTTAGTTGCCTAGGAATTTATCATTAGGGAAGTCCTTTCATCAAGTGTTTTTTTTCCTCAGGTAATTAATTTTCCCTAACCAACCTTTTTAATTACCCTTGAGTTTTTCACTCCCACAATAATCCTCCAAAGTGGTGAAAAGCGTTCTAATGATTAAGCCCAATGGATGACTAGGGTCTAGAAATATTGTAAATGACCATGCTAGACATCTCCTAGAGTCTTGAGGAATTCCTTCGAGTCTATGTAGTTTTTTTTTATTTTTTAAAATTACCCATTTAATAGTAATTTTGATTAAAATTGATGTAAAAATGTAAAAATTTTGTACTTGGGATTTTTGATAGGGGTATGAGTACTCAAAATAAATGGAATGAGACCCCATACACCCTTGGACCAAGTTTCCACTCAATTAGACAAGTTTTTCTAGGTCATTGTCCATGAGGAGTTCAAGTCAGTCTAGAATCAACAATTTAATTACTTAATTGACAAAGTCAAAAGGTCAATTTTTTGTAAAAAATAAGCAAAAATGTTTGAGAGAGAGAGTGAGAAAGGTTTCCTAACCTTTTTCCTAAGTTGGAAAAGTAATTTTCCACTTAAAAGACCCCCCCTTGCTTAGCCAACAACTTAAAGTGGTGTTCCCTTCCTAATTGACATGTGGGAATTAAAAAGTTTAAGTGGAAAAAACCACCTAAACCCTAAATTCTCTCTCCTTGGTGTTTAACTTAATGTTTGACCATAGGAAAAGGTGTTTTCCCCCTTTACACCTCACCCCTCAAACCCTAACTCACTACCAAAACCCTAAAAGTGACTCTTTCTTGACTTTGTCTATTTCTCTTGGATGTGCGACACTTGTAACTCATCCAAGAGGGGTCTACCTCCTCTCCCAAGTATAAAAGAATGCTCACCCCCCCCTTTTCACATCTACTCTCACCTATTGTTACTATGACAAAATCTCTCCCACCCCTCTCTCTTCTTGTTCTCATTATTTTTTCTCAAGCTTGTGGCAAGTATTTGCTCAAGCTTGCTTCTATTCTAATAAATAAATCTTTGGAGGATCCATGGTGTTGAGAGTCTTCTTGGTGCCATCTTGCTACATATGAGGTGATCTTGTTCTTGTTTGTTTTTTTTGTGTATGTTTAGTTTATAGATCTAGAGTAGGAACTCCAAGCAAAGTATTTTGCTTGGATAGATTTATGTTAGTATTATCATAGATCTAGTGAATTGTTTATTTGGGTATTGTTGTCGTCCTTATACACATTTGCAAACGTGAGCTAAGTCCTGCTCACTTAGTGTGTCCTTGGAGGCACAATGCCTAGGTTCAAAGCCCACGCTGTCACTTTGACTTGAACCTCTTCCGTCTAGGCTTACTCCTAAGGAAGCCAAGGGGGGTAGATCCTAGTTTCTAGATGAGATTTAGAATTTAAGTTCTAGGAGTTGGTTTCAATTAGTTAAATGGTTGGGGGAAAATCCAGCCTATGATGTAAAGCAGCAAATGCAAGATGCAACAATTAGAATGAACAATCAAACATTTTCCTAGGACAACTAAGACTAGTGCCTAAGATTGGGCAAGGGGTCAACTAAGTTTAAGGGAAGTTGTTTACAAATATTACAAGTAGACTAGATACAAATAGATACAATAAAGAATGTCTAAGATTACAACAAGATATAATAACAATGAGATACAATGGATCAATATATAAAATAAAAAAGATTAACTAACAATTTCTTGTATGTGCAGGAATTAAAGATAATCAAGATGAGACAACCATCAACACAACAAGCCTAGCATGCTCACCATAGAGTGTATCCTTTAAAGGGATGCACTACTCTATTGGACTGCTCTCAATGGAAAAAACAGTCACTCAAGACCCAACAAAATAGTGCCTCCAATAGGATGCGCAACTTCTTGAGGGACCACGCCACAAATATGAACACCACTTAAATAAAAAATGCTTGAAAGGAAAAGATGTTCCAAAACATAAAGATGACCACTTAGATAATCAACCCACAACTCATAAAGATAACTTGCATGTAAAAGTAAATGTGAAGTGAATGTGCTTGCAAGTGTAAATGTATGTCACCAATGATAAGCTAAATATACTGCCCAATGTTGTGGATTAAGGATTGGTTAAAGATTTATTAAATGAGACCTCAATCCTAGCTAAGTGCCAAACCAATACTCCCCCGCTTTTACCAAGTAATTGCTGGGTGCTCTAGAAGTATGGCAACGAGGCTTACCCTAGCTCCACAGGTCAGCCCAAGAAAAATAGTACTCCCGAAAAAGGACGCTCCGCGCCACGAGACCGTCCCCGGCCTATCATCTTTACGTTGCTTCCTCTAGTCCTCGTTTTAAATAGCAAAGATGGGTCGGTAAAGGTGCCCTATTAAGTCTAGTGAGTTATTAAGCCTATGGACTAAGTGTTTTAAGATGTTTAAGTGTATTACTATGAGTTTTACTTGCCCGAAAATGTACCCAAAGGGCCAAAACCACAATGGAAAATGGAGTTCTAGAGTATTGAGTTATTGCATGTGAAGTATATTGAGAACTTGAAATAAATACTGAAATGAAAGGATTACTTCACACCATTAAGATACCCATGTTTGCATGCAACTGTGTAAGATAAATGCTTAAAGACAAAGTGCATGCAAGTAAAGAAAGATGAAAGAAAAAGATTAAATCCTATGCGTCCACGGGCCTAAACTAGCATTTGTTGTGTGAGATCTGCTCTAGATAATTTTAACCATAAACATATTAAACATCCACAACTAAGCTAGCTATACTATGGGGGTTAGAAATTAAAAGAAAAAGAAAAGAAAATGAAAACAGAATAAGAAGGAAAACCACTTAGGGACCCCCTTTGGGCTTGCTTACAATGCTTGGAAAGATTAAGAAGAGAAAGGGTTTTGTTACCACATCAAAAGGGGGCCTTTGGAAGTGTGTTGTGACTGAAAACGGGTAGCATGCACCCTTGACCTGGCGAGAACCTGCAAAAACCAACAAGCTATGGAAATGCTGCAACACACCCACAAACATTAAGAAAACTTATGTTTTGCAACATAAATTTTCTGCATGTAAAAACCAGAAAATTAAAGTATTTAAATGACCTATCTAAGAGCATTAGCAACCAAAATCTGAATGATATAAGAACAAAAAATGAAATGGAAATGGAAAATTTTATGAAGTTTTAAGTGAGCAATGAAGATAGATTCTTGCTCGAATCTATCCCAACAATGCTCTTTGAGATAACCTGCAAGCCTTGAACAAAAACGTGAGATGAAGAATAGATAATGTATTGCATGAACTAGTAACACAACAAAGTTTATATTATTAGCAAATACAAAACATATAGGCTAGAAAAAACAAAGTAAACTAATTTACCCAAGCAAATATTCAATATTCCACAGAAAACATTCAAAGAACAATATCACCTCATAATAGAATGGAACACCAAGACAAAATCTTGTACTCCACGATTCCTCCAAAGCTTTTATCTATTACCAAAGGGAAGAGGTTGAAGCAACAAAATTGCTCCAAGCTCTTCAAGAACAAATGGAATGGAAGCAATGTGAACAATGAGAGAGAGAGACGGTAAGAAAATGGTAGCATAACAATACTCAGAAGAATGGTGAGAAATGAGTGAGGGAGAGGTCTCCTTTATAGCTTGAGAGGCAAAGAGACCCCTCTTTGATCATTGACAAAGTGATGTGGGAGGCTAGGAAGGGCGCACCTCATGAGGGAGGGGCCCACGACTTGTTTTTAAAACAAGTTACTAATTTTCACATGGAAGGGGGGTGCAATTCCCCATGAGGGGCGTGAGGGTCTAATTGGGAAGTGAGTCAAGGGGGTGTGTAAAGGTTGGGAAAGGGGTTGGGTAGGTTAGGATATGTCTCTCTCATCATTATCCACCTTTACTTTACTCCATTTACTCAATTATTACAAAATTGACATTTTTCCT
>JZKD02S1601419.1:0-10153 GCA_000966675.3 Picea glauca
AAGGAAGGACCTGGAAATTTCTCTAGTAAACGTAGCCCACACTAGGTGAACCATGTATATCTGTGTCTCTATTGTATTGTGTATCTTCTGTGTTTTATTTATGCATTTGTTTTTATTTTATTGTTTCACAGTCCTATTTTACTAACAACTGGTATTAGAGTGAAAGGTAACTCGCAGGAAAAGAGGGTTCCTGGTTCGAGTGGGAGAAATGGCGGAAGGAAAGTTTAGGGTCAAAAAATTTAACGGCCAAAACTACCAGTTATGGAAGATGTAGATGGAAGATTATTTATATCAAAAGGATATATTCCTACCATTTGGTGGAATAAAAGAGAATTCAACGACCATGAAGGACAAAGAATGGGAGGTTCTTGACAGAAAGGAAATAGGAACAATATGGTTGAGCCTCGCAGTGTCGGTGGATTTCAATATTTCGAAAGAAAAGACAATGAAAGATTTGATGGATGTATTGGTTAAATTGTATGAAATATCCTCCGTGCCCAATAAGGTATTTCTAATGAAGAGATTATTTAATATGAAGATGTTAGAAGGTGGGTTTGTCGCAGATCATTTGAATGAATTTAATACGATTACTTATCAGCTAATTTTTGTAAAAGTGGACTTTGATGATGAGGTTAGGGTTGTTGTAATCTTGTGTTCATTTCCAGAAAGTTGGAATGGATTGGTCATGTCTATAAGTAATTCTGTCTTTGGTTCAAATACTTTAAAATTTGATGATGTTGTTGGTGTTAACCTTAGCGAGGAAATGTGATGGAAAATTATAGGTGAGACATCAGGTAATGCATTAAACATGGAGAACAGGGGAAGAAAAAAGGATAGAGGAAAGGGCTCAGTGAACCTTGGAAATTCTAGGAAGGACAGATCCAAATCTATATTGGGAAAGATAGAGTGTTGGAATTGTGGGAAGAAAGGACATCTGAAGAAAGAATACAGAGCTCCAAAGAAACAAAGAGATGGACAACAGGAGAAAAATCAGGAAGCAAATGTAACAGGTGATGTGTTACAATATGCTTTGATTCTTTCTGTAAATAATATTTATGAGTCTTGGTTAGTAGATTCAAGGGCTTCATTTCATTCCACACCCCATATGAAACATTTTCTAGATTATGTTCAAGGTGATTTTGGATAGGTTGATTTGGGTGATGATGCACCATGCAAAATTGTAGGAATGGGAAAGGTAAAAATAAAGCAAAGCAGTGGAAACCAATGGTTGTTGAAATAGGTAATACATGTTCCAAATCTAAGGAAAATTCTTATTTCAATAGTGGAGTCAGCAAGTGAAAGTTTTATATCCATATTTATAGATAAGGTGTGGAAGGTCACCAAAGAATCACTAGTGATAGAAAAAGGAGAGAAGGTAGGTACATTGCATTTATGTACTGGTAATACTGACACTTTTATCTCTTTAGTTTCTACAGGATTGGATACAACATTGTGGCATCATAGGCTTAGGCACATGAGTGAGAAGGGTATGCAAATACTTCACAAAATATTTTTTTTTTCCAGATCTTAAACAAATTGATTTGGATTTCTGTGAGCATTGTGTTTGTGGAAAATAGAAGAGAGTCATATTTCTCAGAGTCAAAAAAGAAAAGAAGAGTGAAAGTTTAGAGATTGTGCATGTAGATGTATGGGGACCAACTCAGGTATCATCTCTTGGTGGATCTCATTATTATGTTAATTTTATTGATGATGCAACTAGAAAAATGTGGGTTTATTGCATTCGACAAAAATATGATGTTTTTGATACTTCTAAGAGATGGAAATCTTTGGTTGAGAATGAGACAGGAAAAAGGTTGGAGTGTCTCATATCAGATAATGGAGGTGAATATTGCAGCAAGTATTTTGATGATTACTATTCATACCATGGGATTCATAGAGAGAAGACATTTCCAGGAACACCACAAGAAAATGGTATGTCAAAAAGGATGAATAGGACAATCATGGAGCGTGCAAGGAGTATGAGATTGCATGTTGGTTTTCCCTTACAGTTCTAGGAAGATGTTGTACATATTGTTGTTTACTTAATAAAAATAGGACCTTCAAGCTATTTAGATGGTAGAATTCTAGAGGAGGCATGGATAGGTAAAAAGGTAAACTATTATTTTTTGAATATTTTCGGTTGTGAAGCATTTGTCTATATTGATAAGGAAAATAGAACAAAGCTTGAGGAAAAATCCAAGAAGTGTACCTTTATTGGATACGGTGTTAATTATTTTGGTTATCTCTTATGGGATTATGAAAATCACAAAATCATTAGGAGTAGAGATTCCATATTTAATGAGAAGGTAATGTACAAAGATCAGTTGCTGGGAAAGATACAAGAAAAAGAAAAACTAGAATACACAGTGCTTGATGAGATCTATGGATTTTTTTTTCCAAAGGTACCAGAAAATAAAAATGCACAACAACAGGAGAAACAAGTACCTCAAACTCCTGCAAGTGTTGTTAGAATATCTACTAGGTCAAGTAGACCCCCCTGAATGATACTCTCCTTCATTGTATTATTTATTTTTGACTAATTCTGGTGAACCAGAATGTTATGAAGAAGTAATGCAGGTAGACACTAAAAAGAAGTTGGAGCAAGGCATGGAAGAGGAAATGGATTCCCTAGTAAATAATCAGACTTGGGATTTGGTTCAGTTTCCTACAGAAAAAAGAGCATTGCAGAATAAATGGGTTTACAAGTTGAAGGAAGAAGATGGAGGAAAAAAGAGGTACAAGGCTAGACTTGTTGTAAAGGGGTTTCCACAAAAGAAAGGTATAGATTTTGATGAAATATTTTCTCCGGTTGTTAAAATCACTTCAATTAGGACTATTTTAAGTCTTGTGGTAGTAGAATATTTGCATCTTGAACAATTGTATGTAAAAACAACTTTTCTACATGGGGATTTGGAGGAAGAGATTTATATGCAACAACCACAGGGGTATGAGGTCAAAGGGAAGGATAATTTGGTATGGAAGTTTAAGAAGATCTTGTATGGCCTAAAGAAATCTCCAAGGCAGTGGTATTTCAATTTTGGCAGGTTTATGATAGAACAAGTTTATAGTAGATGTCATTTTAATCACTGTGTTTATTTTAAAAAGCTAGAAAATGGAAGCTATATTATCTTGCTATTGTATGTAGATGTCATGCTTGTTGCAGGGTCTAATATGAAGGATATAAATGTGCTCAAGAAGAAATTAGCTAATTCATTTGTGATGAAGGATTTGGGTGCTAAAAAGAAAATCTTTGGTATGAGAATCAAAAGAGACAGGAAAAAATGCAAATTGACATTGTCTGAGGGTGAGTACATAAATAAGGTGTTGGAAAGGTTTAGAATGAAAACTAAAAAACCAGTTAGTACACCTTTGGCCATCCATTTCAAATTAACTAAGGAAATGTTTCCCAAGACACAGGAGGTGATATAATACATGTCTAGGGTCCCTTAATCATCAACAATTGGAAGCTTGATGTATGTGATGGTTTGCACAAGACCAGATATTGCACATGCAGTGGGAGTTGTGAGCAAGTATATGAACATTCTCGGTAAAGAACATTGGGAATAGGTAAATTGAATTCTCGGTTATTTGAGAGGTACTTCCACTCATGTATTATGTTTTGGAGGTTCATACATTGTTCTATAGGGATATGTTGATTCATATATGGCAAGTGATAAAGATAGCAGGAGGAGTATCATAGGGTATGTTTTTACTATAGGTGGAACAACAATAAGTTGGATTTCAAAACTAGAAAAGGTTGTTGCACTTTCAACAATAGAGGCAGAGTATTTTGTTGCTACAGAGGCTAGTAAAGAGATGATTTGGCTACAGAGTTTTATGGATGAATTGGGAAAGAAGAAAGAGAATAGCAGGTTGTACTGTGATAGCAAGAGTGTCAATCATCTTGCAAACAAATCATATTTTCATTCAAATACTAAGCATATATAGCCGAGGTACCATTTCATATGATCTATTTTGTAAGATGGATATTTGAAGTTGGGAAAGATACACACTAGCCAAAATCTTGCAGACATGTTAACAAATGGATTAATGAGGGAGAAACTAAGTTCTTGCTCAGTTTCAGTTGGTCTTCAAGCATGAAGGTGAAGATGATAAATTTTCCAAGTCCAAGAAGGATCATAGTCCAACAGATACAACAACGGTGGAGTTGTTGAGAACARTCTCCAAGTGGGAGATTGTTGGTTGTGGAGATTGATTATCTTCCTAATTCAAAGGTATTTGTTTTCATCCATGTTTATACCCCATGAATACTTTACACCCCGAAATAATTTACACTCCTTCATGTAGGGGAGTGTAGGAGGGGCTTTCCCCTCTTGCGAGGTCTGGGGGGGCCATCCCCCTGGTTGGGGGGTCCAAGGGAAAGAGGGCCCCCAAAGGGATTTTGGGGGACGGTGTTCTCCGATGGGGGTTCAGGGGAAAAGTGCCCGAAGGAAAATTTTCCTTGTAAATGTATATTGTAATTTCATAGTAAATCTAGACCATTCATTATCAGGTCAAATATCTAATAGTAGAAGTTATGTTAGGGTTTTTTTCCCTAGAAGGAAACCCTCTTTTATGAGGGAAATGTATTGCAACTATATATCATCGCAAACATTGTATTCTGAGTGAGGATACTATGATAGAAAGAAGAGGAAGTTACAACGGGTGTGTTGTAGGTTCTATCCCTTCATTTGCTGGATAATAAAAAGGAAGGACCTAACAATTTATCTGGTGGATGTGGCCCACACTCGGTGAACCATGTATATATGTGTCTCTATTGTGGTGTGTATCTTCTATGTTTTATTTTTGCATTTGTTTTTATTTTATTGTTCCGTGATCTTGTTTTACTAACATATTGTAGTAGGAAATTTTTTTTGTTAATTTGAAGAAGTGTTCTTTCATGAAGACAGAACTTGTATATATGGGGTTTGTAATCTCTTCAAATGAATTGAAGATGGATCCAGAGAAGGTGAGGGATATAAATAAGTGGCGTTCTACAAGAAATATATTTGAAGTAAAAAAAAATCATGGATTAGGAAGGTTTTACAGAAAATTCATTAGGAAATTTACCAGTATTTGCACACCCATACTGGATATTATAAAGAAGGAGCATGGATATTTTGACTAGTCAAAAGAAGTCGAGAAAAAAATTATATTTTGAAAAGAAAATATAACAGAGAAACCCATCTTAATTCTGTTATTCTTTAGGAAGACTTTCCAAGTCAAATGTGATGCAAGTGGAGTGGTTATCGATGTAGTTTTAAGTCAGGATGATAAGCTTGTTGCTTATTTTAGTGAGAAGTTGAATGATTCTAAGAAGAAGTATTCAACATATGACAAATACCTTTATGCTATAATTCAATTTTTGAAAAAGTGGAGACATTATATTATACCAAAAGAGTTTATTTTGTATACTAACAATCATGATTTGCAGTTCATAAACAGACAAGAGAAATTCAACCAAAGACATGCAAAATGTATAGAATTCATGTAGAATTTTAATTTTTTCACTAAGCATATTAGTGGGAATGCTAACAAAGTTGCATATTCTTTGAGCATGATCCAAAAGGGATCCATAGAATGGTAAGAACAACTCAGAACTCACAGAGGAAACTCAGGATGCTCAGAATGGCTTAAGTAGACAGAGAAAGGGAAAAAATTCAAAATTCCCAAAACTCAGTGAAAATGAAATTATCACGAAGAGCGCATCACAAGATTTCTAATGATGCAAACGTCTTGTCAAACAGAGTTACAGATCAAAATATATTCGCAGTCAAAGTGTTGGTCAACCTAGCCCAATTAGCAGGGATGAGTCAGCATCTGTACGACTAACACCAACATCAATACGAATGATGTCATCATCTGCACAATATATGTGACAAGTGCAAAGGGCGACATGTGTCATGATGATGTCATCATGATGACATAGCAACACCAGACGGTGCCCCGTGTCACTCATTTTTGGAATTTTTGGGCTAACATGTGGACCAATGAAAACATGCCACATGGCACTCTGTACAGGACACATGGCATCCGTACAATACGTGGAATCCATACAATATGTGGCAGGATGACATAACATCTGTACAAAATGCGGCAGGCTGACGTGGAAGACATGTGACGTGGTAGGTTGACTATGAAAATAGGTGACGTTGGTCAATGTTTGGCTGCCACGTGGTAATGGGAAAATTCCCAATGATACCTAACAACAGAATTGTTAAAATATATATATATTAATATAGCCCGCCAAATCTCGCAGTGGTTCCGCCAGATTGGTGGAATATTCTGCCAATATATTCGCCACCAAACTAGTCGGTCCGCCATTTTAGTGGACTATTCCTCCAACTGTATAAAAATACACCAAAATAAAAGGGGAGGCCCATGGGTTCGACCTTGGAACCTCTGCCTAAACCTCTGCCAACAAATCACTTAAAATAGCCACTGCCAACCAACGCGCCAACAGACCCATTAATGTTAAACTGCCCACTTTGTATTATAAAAAGGGACTTCTTCTAGTGTACGAGGGGGGCCAAAGGCAAAATCGTATAGAAGAGACATGAATTTTGAGATAGAGGCACATATTTTGATATAGATTCCATTCATTAATTGCAAGTGCAGGCACAAAAAATGAGATAGGATTGTCTCTTGGGACCGAAAGTGCCAAACTCGGATCGAGGCATGGAGACGGTCATTTTTAGGCAATTTGATGCCATGATCGCAGTGGTGATGTTTTTTTTTTTATCTGAGCAAATATTCTATAGTTTAACTCCAGAATGAGGTATACTTATGTATTTTTCCCACTTCTTTTGTGGATTTAATAAAAAGGCCTACCCATTTGAGAGAAGGACCCAAAGACGTAGTCCACCAGTGATGAACTATTTTATCAAGTTTTTGAGTTCATATTTCATGTTTATGACTCTTTCCTTTTGAGTTTTTCCTTATTTATGGTTCACTTTAGTTTATGCTCATTTAATACAATTCTTTAATAAGTTACCGAACGAAAAGATCCAAGATCATGTTGGTATCAGAGCAGTCGTCTTTGACTTGAATTGTTGAGTATGAATGACTACTACAACCAATCATAAGCAGGGTGAAGGAACTCTTAAGAATTTCAATACCAAAGTTGGTCATGCATCCCGAAGGAAGAAAATGGTAGAAGAGGACAAGCGTGATGAACAGGAGAAAAATTTCACATTTTCTTTTATCGCATGTCACAAATGGTCGAATGAATGTATGTAGATTACGAGAAGAGGATGAAGAAGAAAGAGAAGAAAAAGGAAGCACATGCATATGATGATGCTTCGGTAAACCAAGGGGCTAGAGGAGATCCTCCTGTGCCTCCATCTTCACCTTCATGTTCTAGTTCATCTTCCTCTAAGAATTCTCATCATTCTCATCATTCTAGCCATAAATTCACTTTTAAGAAACCATTAATAAAGCTTGATGTAAAATTTTCTTTACCTATGTTTAATGGAGATATTAATCCTAAAAATCTAGATAATTGGATCCAATAGGTTGAAGTATATTTCCGTGTTCAACATATTGATGGAGAGTAAGTTAAAGTGCAACTGGCTTCTCTTTGGTTGGAAGGAACTGTTCTCAGATGGTGGGAGAGAAAGCTTCAAGACATAATTAAGTGTGGTAATATTATTTCCTCATGGTCGGAATTTAAATCAGAGATAAGGAAGAATTCCTATCCATTACGGTATTTACATAAAGCAATGATGGACCGGAAAATCGTAAGACAAAGTAAAGGTCAAACTGTATAAAGTTTCACAGAAGAATTTAGGAAGAAATCTCTTGCATTTTACATTCCTTTGGATTCTAATGAAACTATAATGAAGTATATCGGTGCACTTCACAGTTATATTCGTCACACTTTACTACTATTTAACCCCACGATTCTTGACAAAGTTTGTGTGCAATCCACTCACGTTGAGAATAGGGGAAAACATGTTCAAGAATATCCCACAAAGAAACCTTCCAATCTCCCACATAAACCTTTCAATACGTTTAAAAGGAAGGACAATAAGACCGCCACAGTGATGAGATAAGGAGGAAAACCATCTTTCACTCATTGCAAGAAGAGTGGTCATGATGAAGAAAATTGTTGGAAACTGCATCCAGAAAAGAATCTGAAACAGTTTGGTGGAAAGGGGAGGATAAAGATTGTTGCTATAGTGCAGCAAGATCTTGGTTCTGATTCAGGAGATGAAGGAAAGATCACAATGGTTGGAGTACAAGGTAAATATTATCTTCATGCTAGTTCAAGTTCCAATGATGAATCTCATGTTGATGAACGAAAGAGGAATGAGTTATTTCATATAAGAGTTGTATCTAAACATACTAAGATAGATACATTATTTGATTCAGGTTCCCAAGTAAAATTAATATCTGAAGAACTTGTCAAGAATATGGATTTTGAAATGAAACCACATCCTAAGCCTTATCCTCTTGGTTGGGTATGTGATAAAGAAAAAATTAATGTCACCAAACAATGTAGGTTCAGATTTGCTATTGCTTCAAAGTTGATTGATGAAGTGGATTTGGATGTTGTACCGCTTGATATATCTGATAGTGTTAGGAAGTCCTTATATTTATGATAGAAAAGAAATATTTTTTCATCATGAGAACAAATACCACCTTACTAAAGGGGGAGTGGAATATATTGTTAGAGCACACAACATGAGGTTAAATACGACACTTGTTAGTGTAGGGAAAATGAAAAGATTCATAAACACTAATAAGACATATGTACTTATGGTCATCAAAAAGAAATATGTCGGGACATCCGACACTTTTCAAGGGTGTGATCCATGTCATAAAAAATAATTAATTGATATTGTTTCTAAGTATGATGATTTTTTTAGGAACCAGATGGATTACCTCCTAAGAGGGAAATCCAACATGAGATACATCTTCAGCAAGATTCTCATCTCCCTAATGTGGGCATGTACAGGATGTTAGTTGTGGAGATGATAGACATCAAGAAGAATAGACATGGCTTACTAGATCAAGGGGCCATCATGACCAGTTCATCTCATTGTGGTTCTCTGATCATGATGGTGCCAAAGAAAGATGGCACATGGTGAATGTGTTTCGACTACTGGGCCTTAAACAAAATCACGGTGAAAAATTGATACCCTCTTCCTCGTATATATTATTTACTTGATCAGTTGAATAATGTTGTTTATTTCACTAAGTTGGATTTGTGCAATGGATATCATCAAATCAGGGTCGCAGAACATGATGCATGGAAGACTGAATTTAAAACCAAACATGGATTGTTTGAGTGGTTAGATATGTCATTTTGGCTTGGTAATGCTCCGACAACTTTCATGCATGTGATGAATGAGGTATTCAGGCCTTTCCTAGATGACATTCTTATTTTTAGCGGGGATTGGGTGAACATGTGAGGAATGTAAAGAAAGTATTGGATACTTTACAGAGCGAAAAGTTGTATGTAAAAATGTCTACATGTGAATTTGGTAAGGCTGCACTTGTATACTTAGATCATATTGTAGGAGGAGGAAAATTGAAAATTGATCCTTCCAAAATTGATGTAATTGTAAATTGGCTTGAGACAAAAAAGTGTAGCTGAAGTCCGAAGCTTCTTAGGTGAAGTCCAGTATTAGAGGATATTCATTCCCAAATTCTCCTTTATAGAAGCTCCTTTGCATGCCTTAACCAGTGTGAATAACACTTTTCAGTGGGAAGGAAAGAAACAAAAATATTTCGACACTTTGAAGGAGAAGATCAGTACCACACCAGTATTATCACTGTTGAATATTCAACAGCCTTTTGAGATAGAGATAGATTCTAGCAGATACGCGATGGGTGCAGTATTGATGCAATGGTGTAAGCCTATCTATTACCACTCTGAAACTTTTAACCAAGTTGTTGTTAACTATTATACATATGATAAAGAGTTGTATGCATTAGTTCAAAGCGTAAAGAAATGGAAGAACTACTTGTTAGGGAAGGAAACTATCGTACATACAGATCACCAACCCTTACAGTATCTCCAAGAACAGACCGAAATGTAACAATCTCGACACTACAGATGGATGGGTTTTATACAACAATTTCATTTGGTAATCAAGTACAAGAAGGGTGCAAGTAACAAGGTAGCCAATATGCTTTCTAGACCTCC
>JZKD02S1601419.1:44931-61415 GCA_000966675.3 Picea glauca
AAACATATCCAAGTATATATGGTAAACAATTCATCTTGCGGGTCATTGTATTTTTGGAGTTACACTCCGTGGAAAATAGGGTTTGTGGCTAGTCCTGAAACTAGTCAAAAACAGGTGTTTCGGGTAAAAACGTCATAACTTATTCATAAAAGAACCAAATTCTATAAGAAAAAATGTGTTGGTTATAGTACATTATTTAGTATGTTTTGTAACAATTTTAGATATTTTCAACAAACATTTTGTGCGGGGCACTCTCTACAAGATCTCTCTCTAGAATAAGCCAGAATTCAACAAGGTATGTCATTTTTTCTATAACTACTTTTCTAAGAGGTTACAAGAAGTGACACCTGGAGGAATTTCATAAAACACACTGAAGAACATTGCATATAATTTTCAGATATTTATTCATTACAGGTACAAAGTTATGATTATTTCAAGTTAGGGTTGTTGACTAATCCAAAACTAGTCATGTGAGACTAAAGAAAAGTTTGATGTAACTGTTTAAAGTTAAGGAAGGTTTGTAGGTATGCAATAATATACACCAGGTCTATTATAGAGTTATAAATAATATTTAGATGATGAAATTTATGAGGTTTTTTGGTTGAGGAACAAGTTGGGTACATGGTTGAGACAAGTAGTTGATGAGTTGGCACATACATGAGGTGTATAGTTGATGATGTTGGTACATATTGATGAGTCATAGTTGACGAGTAGTTGAAATATGATTGGTACATACTTGGTACATGGTTGGTTGCACTAGTTTATGGTATAGGTTGATTACAAATTGTTTGGTACAGGTTGGTGCATGGTTGATGCACTTGTTTATAGTACAGGTTGGTGCATGGTTGATGCATTTTTTTATGGTGTAGGTTGATTACAGGTTGATGAATGGTTCATTTTTATTGGTACAGTTTTACAACATTATATCTCACATTTATAGTGTGACAATGGTTCCATCATTCTACTTCTACTTCATGGCAGTTGGACGAGGAAAGGACAGGTGGTTGTAGCCACCTTCCGATTGTAGCTGAAGAACATAGGGGGTTGTAGCCTCCTTCTGGTTGTAGCCAAAGAATTGGGAATTTGGAGCTTCCCTTAGGTTGTAGCCTGAGAAACTAGGGAGTTTGAGCCTCCGTCCAGTTTCAGCTGGAAAGAAAAAGAATTTGGTACTTCCAATGAATGTAATTCTTCAAGACATATAAGAAAAATTGTTCTATGATTTTCTCCTGATTTGGGTTTCCACGTAAAACACTGGTGTACAATGTATGTGTGTGATTATTCATTTATTATTTTTCATTATTGGATAATAATTCTACATTGATATAACACTTGGACTATTTGAAAAAAAGGATTATAATTATGCTATTACTGATTCATCTCCCCTCTCAGTAATCCAACAACATCATCATTTAGTACTTTTGGTCGGCCTCTACTTCTTATCTCTATAGTTCCTAATCATTTCATCAATATCTATGTCTTCGTTCTCTGGGTGCTCTTCAAAATATGATTGTGATTGAATCCTCTCACATGGATCATTCCTAGTCACGGAGTACTCACAGGGTAATGGAGGTCGTTGTTATGAGGCATCACCTACAAATGAAAAAAATACAAAATTTAGATGGCCAACTTTTAAATATCATTGAACTAGTTTAGTAATATTAAAAAAAACACCTGCAATGTCATTATTTTCCTAGTGCATTTGATCCATATGGATATCGATGGCCACCCACCTTTTCCAACTGGCTCAAAACAGTTTTCTGACAATTTTGGCAATTTACTATTTTTAGCAGTTTTCACTTCCGGGGCCATTTTGAGGGCCTAAATGAAGTTTTTTGGGATCAAGATTCTCAATGATATCCTATGGCATGATTTAGGCCCCAAAATGAATCTCCTCAATGATACCTTTCAAACGGGCTATCATACACATAAAACGGAGATCGTATGCAAAAGTTACGACCCCAAGAAATTAATGTACTAACTTACCCAAACGGGGCCCACATGACTTTTGGCACTTCATCTCCTAGGGTTAGGTTTTTGGATGTCTAAGGTTTTTAGTATTCCTTTTTATTGTAAAAAGGCCTTCATAGATTCATTGTAATCATGTTCTTGCGAATGAGCACAACCGTCACATCTCTTCTCAGAGATAAGCCGCCACCATTCCAGCAAGCTTGTTTCCGCTACATTTTACAGTTTCAACTTATTTCATTATTGAATAGAAAACTAGTTTTATTGTACCTTTGTTATTTTTTGTTAAGAATATGTTAATAATCTATATTCATTTCTTTCTACTCACAAAATCTGGATCAGTGGTATCAGAGCGGTCTACTCCTTGTCGTCTTAATGCATGTCCCCAACGAGGTCAGAGTACAAAGAGTTGGGTCTTGAGCTTGTTTCTCTTGAGGAAAAAATCTCTAGCATGCCCAAGTGACCTCTCATGGCAGGAGAAAATAAATATGAAGGGATAATATATCCTTTCAAACTGTTGATTGACGAATCCCTCACGCAACAGATGAATGAGATGATGGATAGTTTCGCACAAATCCTTCGACAGCTACCAATAGGTGATGCATATTCTTCGAGCGGAGGCACCACCCCCTTCAAGGTACAAATAAACTTTGGTATTCCTATATTTGAAGGTCATATAGACACAGATGTTGTAGACAAGTGGTTGAATCTGCTAGAAGGGTATTTTTCTTTCCATAACTTCTCGAATAAAGAAAATATTACTTTTGCGCTCCTTAAAGCCATCCCCCATGTCAAAGATTGGTGGGAAACGTTCTGTGAGAAGAAAGAAACAAAGGAACCTTCATTATTTACAGTCATAGCCACCTGGGATTCCTTCAGGGATGCTATTAAGGAACAATACTACCCTGTCAGAAGTTATGATGACTTATATACCAAATGGACCACACTATGGCAAAAAAGAGACCAAGCAGTGCTAGATTTCACAAATATCTTCCATACCTTACGCACCAAGATGGGTATAAAATATTCAGAGAAACATTTGGTGCTCAAGTATTGCAGTTCTCTACATAGATACATCCAGATTGAAATGGAATTTCTAGAAATTTCATCCTTGGGTGCATCTTACCGATATGCCGTCAAAATCGAGCAGAAGCTCAAACAAAAGACGTGGAAATTTGGGCCTGGGAACCACTCAAAACAAAAGCCAGGAAAGGGAAGCCCTAACCCACAGAAAAAAGGACAGATAAAAGATGGATAGTATCAGGACAACTATTCCAAGCCACAAGCAAAGAAGGACACTAGAAAGACAAAGAAAGATACCAGGAAGTGGTGCAAATTCCACAAGAGCCCTTGGCACAACACTGTTGATTGTCACTCGAAGAAGTCACTAATGGCCGAAGTGAAAGCCTCTGAATTAGATGCAGAGTCTGACTCTAATCTAGAACCAGAAATGGGAAGATAGATCATTGATGCGGAACCCAGTGCCACCATTGCTACCACCAAGATCCAACCTAGTGAACCAGATGAGCCAGAAGAAGGAGAGAACCTCTTCCATTCACAAATGTGGGTAAAAGGCACCCCACTGCACTTCATCGTTGATAGTGGTAGCTAGAAGAACCTCATATCTACAGAGGTCATCAAGCAGCTGGCCCTGCCCACAATGCCTCACCCACAACCCTACACCATTGGATGGCTCCGCCAAGGAAGCGATCTCCGCGTCAGCCAACAGTGTCGACTGTCATACAACATCAAGCCCTTCAAAGATGAGGATTGTGTGATGTTTCTCCTCTCGAAGTTTGTGATGTTATTTTGGGCTAACCTTATTTATGGAAACATCATGTTGTATATGAACCTAGGCCTCGTAGTGTTATTATTACTTTGAATAGGAAATTGTACAGGATACCTGAGGAAGTCCCACCTAGTGCTATTTCCTTGATCTCTGCTAAGCAATGTAGGAAGTTCATATCCTAGATGAAGAAGTTTGTCTTCTTCGTCATTCGATCTCAGAATAAGTGAAATATCATAGCCACATCTAGGTTCTTTACGACTGACCTCTCCACATAGTAGAAGCAAGTATATAAGGTTGTGGAAGAATACTCAGATATCTTCTCCTCACCTACCGGGGTACCTATGCACTGCCAGGTCAAGCACCCCATCGATTTGACCCCTGGTGCATCGCTGCCCAATGGGCCAGTCTATCGTCGCTCTCTATTAGAGAATGAGGAGATCAAGCGACAAATCAAAGAACTTCTCCACAAGGGGCACATTCATCCTATATCATCACCTTGTGGGAGCCCAATCATGATGGTACATAAGAAAGATGGAACTTGGCGACTCTGCATTGATTATCGGGCTTTGAATAAAATCACAGTCAGAAATCGATACCTGGTTCCTTGAATTGACAACCTCCCTAATCAACTCATGGGTGATAAATACTTCAATAATATTGATCTGAAGTATGGCTACCACCAGGTCCCAATAGAACAAACAGATGTATGGAAGACCACCTTCAAGTCAAAGGAATGGCTTTTTGAATGGTTGGTCATGCCCTTTGGTTTGACAAATTATCCAACCACTTTCATGAGGATGATGGGAGATATCCTACGAACATTCAGAAATAATTTTATAGTGGTGTATCTGGATGACATTCTCATTTACAACAAGACTTGGGTCGAACACTTCCAGCATATTCAACAGATTTTGCACACCCTGCGACAACACAAGTTATACGCCAACTTGGAAAAATGCTCCTTCGGCATGGACAGGGTCCATTACCTAGGCTACATCATTGATAAAAATGGTGTACATGTGGATCCAGCCAAGATCCAAGTCATCCGCGACTGGCCTGCCCCAACCACACTCACTGAGCTTCAGATATTCTTGGGCCTTGCCAATTTCTACTACAGGTTTGTGTTGGGATTCTCCAATATTTCATGGGCCCTCAGCCAAATCACCAGGGGTGGTGGTAAGGAAAAATTTGCGTGGGGCCAATCCCAACAACAAGTGTTCGAAGATTTGAAGAAGCGCTTGTTCTCATCCCCAGTACTTTCACTACCATACTTGCAGCATCCCTTTGAGATCGAGACAGATGCTTCAGACTATGTTGTGGGCACCGTTCTCACTCATCACGGCCACCCCGTGGCCTATCATAGTGAGACACTATCCGATGTTGTTTGTAAGTACCCTACTTACGACAAAGAAATTTAATCCATTGTGAAAGCCTGTCTCCAGTGGAGACATTACATTCTTGGGAAGGAGACATTCATCCACACTAATCATAAGCCACTGAAGTTTATGCAGACACAAGGAAAATTTCAGAATGACTGCCATCAAAAGTGGTCCACATAATTGCAACAATTCCACCTCAACATCAAGTATAAAATAGGAAGCACCAATCGCGTTGTTGATTTCCTCAGCAGACCACTAGTCACAGCACTCACCATAGTGCTAGACTCTTGCGGCCATGAGACCTCTGGATGGCCCCAACTCTATGAGATAGATCTAGACTTCGCCACCACCTACCAAATGTTGGGTGCAAACATAGTTGTTGATAATTTCTATCTTTAGGATAGGTTGTTGTGTCGTCTAGGCCATATCTGTGTTCCATCAAGAGAGCGAGCGAAGATGATCTTGGAAGCCCACTACAGTCAGATGGCAGGACACTTCAACGTCGAAAAGACAGTGGTGATTCTACAAAAACATTTCTACTGGTCGAAACTCCGACAGGAGGTCAGTAAGTATATCAGGTCCTGCACTGCCTGCGCTATTGCAAAACGAACCACTAATAAATAAGACCTGTACACCCCTCTTTCTACTCCTAACAGTCCATGGGAATCCATCTCAATGGACTAGATGTCAAGCCTCCCTTCCACCAAGCGGGGAAATGACTGTGTTTTTGTGGTTGTTGACCGCTTTTCTAAGATGGCAATTTTGGTTGCTTGCAAGAAGAGCATTACAATAGAGGCCACTGCCAAGCTCTTCTTTGAATGGTTCTGGGTACATTTTGGACTCCCAAAAACCATTGTCTTATATAGAGACAGTCGATTTCTCAGCATATTCTGGTTGAGCCTCTAGTCACTGCTGGACACCAAGATAACCAAATCCACGGCCTTCCACCCCCATACAAATGGTCAAACCGAGGTCATAAATCAAATCATTGTGCATATCCTTCACATGTATAATTCAAAGAACCCTCACACATGGGATGAGAGCCTCCCCTATGTCCAACATAGCTACAACCGAGCCCTGCATAGCTCAACCAGCCACAACCCCTTTTAGGTGGGGTTGGGATTCCAACCATTAGGTCCCATAGCTGTTTCACTTCTCCTTGCGGTCAGCTCAACTGAATCATCTCATGTTCCAACTGAAGCTAACAAAGCCACCCAGTTCATTGAGTAGATCCAACACATCCGCCAACAGGTTCAGGATATCCTACATAAGTCCAATGATAAGTACAAACAACGCCATGATCAACATCGAGTGCCACATAAGTTTTAGGTGGGAGACAAAGTTTGGTTGCACTTGTAGAAAGAACATCTTACGGGACCCCATTGGAAGCTTCTCGCACTCCGTTATGGGTTGTAAACCATCACCAAGGCCATGGCGGATAATTATTTTGAGCTTAACATTCCTCCTTTCCTTGGCCTGCACCCAGTGTTCAACGTGGATCTCCTTCGCCCTTATTTCCCACCATTATTGGACACCTCGGACGTAACAAAACAGTTGACACCAACTGAGATCAACCCCGACTACATCCAACAGGAATCCAACTATCATATTGTGTACACATATATCAACTTAACTTGACAGCAAAGGATCCATCTTTATCGAGTCATCAAAGTAGGGCAGCTCCTTCACCAAGGCAAGTGGCTGACCCGGGGCCAAATTCAATAGAAATTTCCTCATCTGATGGGGGAACTCAACGCAATGGAGACCATTTCTTCCTAAGTAGGGAGGATTGATCCATATGGATATTGGTGGTCACCCACCTTTTCCAACCAGCTCAAAATAGTTTTCTTGCAATTTTGGCAATTTACTATTTTTAGCAGTTTTCACTTTTGGGGCCATTTTGAGGGCCTAAATGAAGGTTTTTTGGGATCAAGATTCTCAATAATAGCCTACAAAATTATTGAGGCCCCAAAATGAATCTCTTCGACGATACCTTTCCAATGGGCTATCATACACCTAAAACAAAGATTGTATGAAAACGTTACGACCCTAGAAGTTAATGTACTAACTTACCCAAACGGGGCCCACATGACTTTTGGTGCTTCATCGCCTAGGGTTAGGTTTTTGGATGTCTAGGGTTTTTGGAATTCCTGTTTATTGTAGAAATTCCTTCAAAGCCTCATTTTAATCATCTTCTTGTGAATGAGCACAACCGTCACATCTCTTCTCAGAGATAAGCCACCACCATTCCAACAAGCTTGTTTTTGTTGCATTTTACAGTTTCAGCTTATATCATTATTGAATAGAAAACCAGTTTTACTATATCTATGTTATTTTGTGTTAAGAATCTGTTAATAATCGGTACTCATTTCATTCTACTCACAAAATCCAGATCAACATTGGTCAACACCATTGGAATGGTTTCCCCCACGTGCTCCTCTTCAGCAGTATGAGCCTCAAGTACAACATTCTATGCCATTGAGACCACAAAATTTATAAGGAAAGTCATAAATGTATAAGTAAAAAATAGAAGTACAAAATGTATAACTACAAACTTATTAAGTATATGATTAAAATACAACCATATTACCGTCATGTGCCAGCTCGTTCGTAGCACCATCGTGGGGTTGCAACCCCGTGGAAAATTGGGACTGCATGGAAGAACCATCTTCTGGTTGCAAACTGCTATCAACGAACTGATATCCAATAATCGTGTGTTTTTTGACAGTGTTTATCCCTTGATTAAAACAAAATTGTAAATACTAACAATATCCAACATGACCATATTATATTAATAATAAATTTTAATGTGGATTGAATTTTATTTACCTTATCCTGCAAAGTGGTTCTTGGTATCTGCCCCAAGTTTTTTTGGTGTTCAACTACAACTTTATAGCCATACTTGTAACCAAGTTGGAGGTATTCCTTCATGGTTTTAGTACCAAACTCATCACCCTACATTACATAAGAGTATGTATTTTGAATGTTATTCGTTGCAATTACCTAAAAGTTTTAAGGTGATACAAGTAAGATATTTAGGTACTTACAATTCGTGACTGCAACTTCAAGTAGTCGTCCTAGCCTTGCCTCTATTGGATGCATTTGGCAAGCCTTTCTTTTGTTTCTTTTGAAGTGTTATTCAACCTATCATCAAAATTTTCAAGTATGTTAATATATACCACAATTTTATTTACATCTAAAAAAATTGAAGGTATTGAATCGAAATTGTAATTTACCTTCTAGGACCAGAGGGTGTTTTTCCTTCATCTATCAATTTCTTCTCTTTTTCGTCCTCAATGAGGGACTTCCACTCCTTCTCTGGAATCATTAGAGGACACTCGTACCTATCATTTTTTTCAAGTGCTTCCTATATGTTTCTCGTGTATATTTTAAATATTATCTAGTTGTGGCGATGGCCAAGGTATTATTAAATGTGTCTACACCAAAAATGCTTTTGAGATAATCCATAAATTCTTTTTTGAGGTTGTAATTCCGGGAATTCCACCTCTCCCGTATGGTGGTCCCAAAAATCAAAAACACCTTATTCTCCAAGGACCTATAAAAATTGTTATTCCCTACATGCAAAATGATTATATGATTATTAATTTAAATTAATAATTTAGATGATTTATATTTGTCTACATAGAGAACATGAAACAATTAAAATTTTAAAAATTACCTAGGAATTTAACTTTCTTTAATGGAAGCCATTCCTCATTTACCATAAATTTTCCCTTAAGGTTCCATGTCTTGGTCACAGGTCTTGATTTAGGAAAAGAAACCATATAGTTTGTCAAATCATCAGCCTCATTTCTGTCACCACCTCCAGAGCCTGCCTATGTGGTCACTTCCTCTTAGTGCATGTCGTGGCTCCCACCTAATGGTGTGGAAGGTGGAGATCTAAATAGTTGCTTCCTAGAAGCTATACGATGGCTTGCATTGGGACCCTATAGCATATGTGAAACACCACTACTACCGACACCATGCATTTTGGTGTCAGCAAGATCCAAAAATATCTATATAAGAAAGAAAACATTTTTTCGTTTAGATAATGTAAAATTTAAAAATCAAGCTTTCATAATTGATCTTATGACATAAAAATAAAACCACTTGAAATTATTGTTATTACCTTATATGTCTTAATCCTTTTTATAAATTCTTTGGTCCTTTCTTCTACCTCATGAGTTTCATCTATAATATCTAACAAGTGAGCTAGTTCCTTGTTTGCTTTATTGATATTTTTTCTAATTAAAACCATAGGGTTGAGGGATTCATACAAATCCCTTTCATTGAGCGATTCATCACTAGCATCATGTTCTGAGACCTCTTTTGATTTACCACGATCATCCTGCCACATTATAGTAAAATTAGAACCGTGATCATTATCATGAGAAATAAATTCAAATGTATGAGAAATCCTCCCTCTTTATTGACATCCAAGGAGGAATGTTATTTTTGATAACAAGACTAGGACACACTGAGTAAACATACTGAAACTCTCCAAATGGATTAACACTGTAAATAACATAAGGAAAATCATAAAATATAACATTCATTGCTTACAGGTTGGGTAAATTAGTATATGTACCACCCCCATAATAGCAACATTTGTATCTATTTGATTCAAATTGTAATCAATAAATAACTCTTCCCCTGCAGCTATTTATTTTATTGCACATATGAATACACAGTTTCATTCACGCCGCTCAAATATGAAATTGGGTCTCTTATTTGTGGTCATGGGTTGTGTATTGTTTATAAACACTACAATATTCCCCGTTGCTTTTGGCCTTCCCTCAATATAGATAGTTTCTCCTTTATTTTGATCATTGTCTTTTAGCTCTATATAATTTGCATCCAAGACATATCTTCACATACTTTTTGTATATTGGACTATTCATATTCAATATTTGTAGATATAACAGGGTCCGATGTACTCCATCAATTCAGTTAATCCATCGAAATAGACCTTTATGCCATCCATGGAAAATATCCCCAAACCATGTAATGACGATGGAGAAATCCGGTATATCCTTTTGTTTACACAAAAATCAGTGTTTATTTGAGGAAGATCCTTGGGTATCCATCGTTTCACTATATGTTTGTACCTCAAGGGAACCTCGATGTCGTCTATGCTCTCATTATCATAATAACATGATCCCTGTTTTGCAAGAAAAAATTCCATGTGTCTATGGAATTTTCTTCTGATCTTCTCACCTCTAGTTGATCTCTGCCTGTTAGACCTACTAGATGTCTCACTTTCTTCTATTCTACTTGAACTCCCCTCACTCAATGAAGATATATCTGACAAATAGATATTTTCTTGTACGTCCTATAACACCATTAATGACAGAAACATTCAATCAATCAATATGTAACACTAGTTCATTACTAGCATCTTGTTGGTATCACAGTAAGCTCATAATGATTACCATAGTGTTACTCTTTCACAAATGTATTATGCTCTATTACTATTGGTATACTATCTGGGAATTATAGGGGCGTGTTTGGAGTCAAATGAAACATTCCAGCAAGTGGTGGTAATAGGACACAATGCTAGTTGGAATACCCCAAAACTGATTCCATTAAACATAGACTCAATCCCAATGGGTCACAATCAATGTAATGACAAGGAGACAATCCTCAATTAAATTAGAGAGAATTATTAATACACACGCCCATTATACTTTGGTTGATAGAGATGTATATTTTCATCCTAAATATGTGAGACCCACTGTCTGAATGTGTCAAGTCACTGGTGACCCACTTCTTTGCATCACACGTGCCATATCCTGCAATAGAGGAACAACATCCTAGGTGAAAACCTGGGGCATCCTTCAAAGAACCATGTCAGGGGCATCACGATCAAAACAAAATATGAAATCAAGTAAATCCAATGTTCATCAAATATACTAGTACATAAATCATGCAAAGTACATTGTTACTTAATCTATACACCACATGAACAATTCACATTAGTGTCCCTTTCTAATTTCACACTAGCACCTCAAGACTATATGTAAGTTGGCAAGTTTGAATATGGGAGGACCATCATCTGGCTCGATTAGGTGTGCCAACCAAAATGGTGAAATAAAAGACCCAAGAAGAGGAATATCTCCTGGGGGAAGCAGTGAAAGAAAAGACCTAAGAAGAGGAATATGTCCCGGGGAAGTAGTGAAAAAAATGAACCCTTCAAGAGTAAGTGTGATAGTGATATGGATCGGGGTTACTTCATAGCTTATGGTGTCATTGAGTCCATTTCTATGAGCTCTTTTGTGGAGGGTGATCTTTCTTTGAGTTACCACTTTCTAAGAGCTATGTTTTTCCAAACACCTTAATCTTCCTTTTTATTTGTCCTCTTATAATATTTGCAAGTCCCCTTCATAAGGTTTCAATATATAGCATCATTTATTTGGGAATGGGGTGAACGCAGAAAGGGTAGAGCTCAAGTTTTGATTGGATTTTAGAGTCCTTTTCTACTCTTTCTTTCTTTATTTAACATTATTTTTTCTGTATATTTATTTTTCTTAGAAGCTGCAATCAACCTCTGGGCCTTCAACCCCTCTTCTCATGAGAAAATGGACCATGACCCATTACCGAATCTTAGTAAACTGTGACAGGATCCAGGATGGAATTTGTTAAGTATGGTGGGAAAACAAAATGTTATTGTTGTGAGGTCCCCCCAATGGTACCCCTTTTCCCTATGTGGTGACAACACGAGACTAAGGCACACATGCTGGTGACCAAGGTGAAACAAGGAAACAAACATAACTTCTTGAGCTAGTGATCCATTAACCACAACTTCAACCAATGATCCTCATCCACATGCCTAGTATATTACAAAAAACACTTCGCATGAAAGAAGGACTAACATACCTCATGGTGACACTTTCTTACCATCTCCCATACACTGAGTTGATAGTATGTGATGAGCTTGGCTGATCTAAAGTATAAGAGGAAATTTGAGGGGGGTTGTTGGGTTTCTATTTGTGGACATGTTGATCATCATCATCGTTGGGATCACTATATTCATTGCAGACCATGAGACATGGTATCCTCTAATTGCCCCTAGGCATGGGGGGGTAACAGGAACAAAGGTCTCATTATAGTCGATGCCCTCTTTTTGAGAAAATGATTTTGCAACCAAGCGAGATTTATGACACTCAAAAATACATTCAGAGGTAAATTTGGTCTTATAGACCCATGTACATTTTACTATGTCTTTCCCTTGAGGAAGAGTCACAAAATGCCAAGTATGATTCTTCAAAAGATGATTCATCTCATCTTGCATAGCTTGTTCCCATTCAGGTTGTCCTTGTGCATATGAGTAAGATATAGGATCACAAGTCTCAAGAACATGTGCAGAGCCATCAAAGAAACACTAGCCTGTTGTTTTTGACTATGATTTTTTCAACCTGAAGAGACATCACCAACATCAAGTCTAGTATCTTCAATTGTTTTAGCGACCCATTGAGGGAAGTAGGAAAAAGGTTAATTGATATTCTCTAGAGATAGGTTTTGGATTCTTCAGAGTATCCCATCATGATGCAAGCATGAGTCTTTGCATCCAATTTCTTCTTGCAATCATTTGGAATATGAGCCCAAGCAACATAGACATAGAATCTGAGGTGGTTGATGTTTCCTTCTTTCAATTCCTATGAATGGATGTTGACTCATTAGTATTGAATGTAGTTTTTTGGTTGAGACATTTTTGTTTGTGTATAGGATCATTAGAATGTCCTCTTTCCTTCTAATTCATATTTCCTTTTCCCTTGAGCATGTGAGCTTGATTTTTACCACCAAGCTTCCATTCATCAAGAAACCTATGTTTCTCATTAGTCAGTATGCCCGGGGGACCTTATATGGACTGAATATTGTAGCCCAACAAGTGAAAAATGGAGCCAAAATATGTCATGGCTATAGTTTGAGTATTCACTATAGGACAAACAGGTGTGTTGATAGGAACATTCATCACTACAAACATACTGGTTGAAGGTGTCGAAGGAGTATCATTGACTATAGTGGGTTTGGGAGTTGAAGGAATCCCAGTATATTTGTACTCATCCCCATATGATCACAAGTCTAGTAAGTGGAGGTGTATGTACCATGTATGATAACTTTATGCCTTTTAGAACATAAAGACTTAAAATGCAGTGGTAACTATAACAAGCGGTGAGACCTATGGGGAAGATGGTCTAGATCCACGATGACTCAAGACTCATGATATAAAAAAAAAAAAAAATCCTAAGGCCAACTAGTAATCAAAGAGCACACCAAATTAAAATAAACAAAAGGCCAATATGCACACCAACAGGACAAACTAGTTGGAAGGGGCATCACTATCTAAAGTAGGTATGACTTGCGAAAGAGGGGCCTGAGACTCCTCTGCTAAATATCGGAGGTAAAAAAATCAGTTATAAGGCCCTCGTAGGCTTAACAACCAGTCATTCAAATCCCCCCGAAGAGGTAAACCTCCATAAAGGTTGTGTGTTTTTCGACCCTTATCTGACCCAAGGTACCTACAAAATAACTCCTACAAGTAACTTATGTGGTACCTAAGTCAAGAAACTAAGAAACCACGATATAACTGATTCACAAGAGAACATTCGTAAGTCAGATCCACCGTATGGGCAGGGTAACAAAGCCCGAAATCTCTAAAGCATTGCCTCTCACAGAGGTAAAGGTACTAGCAAGATTCCCATAAATATATCTGACACTAAGAAGGTATCGGGGGGATATCCCTTCAACCAACCTCACACGACCTCGTGCTTAACTCCGTTGTAAGTGGAGCCTCCTGATATTACCGATTATACAATGTATTTCTCCACTCCATTAGTCAGATAGATATGTTGATTTAATAACCTTGGAGAAGTTTACTCACAAAATCCTATTCCAAGGCTCTAAATCCTAAGCTAGTTTGTCCATCCTAGAAAATAAAATCGTTACTAATCAATTTTAAATTATAAGCGTTACTTTTAGTGGCCTTGCTTATTCAAAAGGGTGTGGTCATGAAACTAATGATGTTATGAATCAACAACTAAAATAAATGAATATGAACACAATGCAAAGTCCTAACTTCAATTCCCAATAAATGATAATCTTTTCAAAATTCAATTTTCAATTTAGTTATGCAATTCTAAACAAGATGCAATCTTTCTTTACATGTACTAAGATCAATGATAAAGACCATACATTCATGTTAGAATTTATCCATTGGTGAACCATACATTCATGTTAGAATTTATCCATTGGTGAACCATAAACCTACATTGACAGATCCATAATATCTAGAGGACATAATCAAAACAGTATACATACCTAAATGGTGATTTCTCAATTTAGCAATCGAACATGCAACAAAAAAGTTGAGGTGGTGCTCAACATCATGCCTCATACATGGGGAATAAAACTGTTGTTGTAAAGTTGCAACTATATTTGATGTGACAAAATGCCCAACCAACTTCAATAAATGAGATTACCAAATCAACAAATCCCTAGGTTCACATGCAAGTGAGCACATCCTATCAAGTCAATACAAAAGATCTTTATTCATATGAAAATCAACTAAATTAAAAATAAGTCTTGTGTAGGTAGTGTGGAATCCTTATTGAATGGTTGCATAAACTTTCACAAAATTTATGTGTGTATTGTAGAAATTTTTCTACTGTTCTATATCACACCTTTTTGTGTTAAGAACCACTATGAATTCTATTGGTGGGCGACTTGAATAGTAGTCTACATTTTTATCTCTTCAATGTAAATTTTTGATAACCAATTGGAATTTCTATAAGAAATTCCATTTCATATGTGGTGTGTTCTCAATTTTTCTCTAGGTATATAGTGGCTTAGGGTTAGATTGAATAACAATTTATTTTCCCTATACACAGTGTCTCCACTAGTGAACTACTTAAGCAATGGAGCACATCTCTCTATAATAACTTCAAAACTTTTGGATTGCGTCATTGAATGTCTCAAAGTAAAACACAATGGAATGCCATTGTTGTGTCTGAAAAATACCTATCCCATAGTCATATGCATCATCCTCGATATCGAAAGGATGAGAAACATATAGTAGTGTAAGCATACATGTAGTGCATAGCTTCAACATCTTCACTTCTTCAAAAACATGTTGTTGCACCTTGGTCTATATGATGAAGCCTTGTTTCCTCAAATTCCCTCTTAATATCAACACCGTAGGGTTTAACTAGTGAAGGAAATAAAGGTGACATGCAACAACTATTATGAGGGAGGGTGAAATTTGGAAATGCTAGCCTATGACTAGTGAGGGCATTAGAGGTGGAATTATTGTGAGGTGACATGAATGAAGACATGAAGTGATGATGTTAAAAGGAACCATCAAAGACATTGATGATCGTGATGTGATATTCTCAATATTTTAAAAAGGAACCATTGAAGGCACTAATATTAATTGTAAGGTGACATTAGTGAGGGAATGTACCATTGATTCTAGCTAAAAGGCACCATTGAAGGCATGAGGTGAATATGTTACCATGGGGATGGAAAAGGAACCATCATTTTCTTATGGATATGGTGAACCATACATTCATGTTATAATTTATCCATTGGTGAACCATAAACCTACACTGATATATCCATAATATCTAGAAGAGATAATCAAAAGATTATACATACCTAAATGGTGATTTTTCAATTTAGCAATTGAACATGCAACAAAAAAATTGAGGTGGTGCCCAACATGATACAATGCATGATTTTGTTTCATAATGTTTTCGGATTCAAGAGCCTAGGTAGATATTGACCCTTATGCTCCGCAGTGTTTCATGGATCCTTCCCCAACACTAATACTTGATTTAAACATGTGTTTTATGATATTTCCGATCCAATACTAGAATGGGTGGAGTGAGATTCTTATGTTGTCTAGTTGGGCAACACTTTCCACTGACTTTACCTCATACCAAAATCRAATTCTATAATGTTTTAGGTCCAAGAAAAAACCATGTAGAATTGAAGGGATGAGACATGGAATACAAATGGGATGAAATATGATTAAAAGAACAAGATTTCCTTACATTGTGTTCATTCAATATGAGACAAGGATGGCACATATGCATAGTGGGTGAAGATAAAACATTGACRTGAATAGTAAATAGAGACTATAGGTGCATATGACAATCCTAGAAAGTGTCATACTACCACACTAACAATATGAGGGTTGACTTAATGGATGTGTGGACTAATCATATTCAACTATGCAGTATTGATGATCACAACATGGAAGCTTCAAAAGGACAAGTGGTGGCCCCATATTCCAACACATGGAACTACTAGTGCAAAGGTTTCCAAGCTTGGAAAGGTGCCCCTTCTTATCA
>JZKD02S1601419.1:77569-96204 GCA_000966675.3 Picea glauca
GATATATTGTTAATATATGTTGTTGATATGTGTTGAAATTTAACTGGTTATAAATGACAACAATGAGTAATGAGTTAATGGTGATTGTTAACTAAGGCTTTTTGGGAAAAAGAGCCCTACACTGTTCACACCCCCCTCTCAGTGTAGTTGGTATTTCCAACAATGACAAGGACTCAAAAGACCAAAATGCCAAGAAATGCAAAATGCCCTTTATTTTGTAATTTCAATATAATAAAAATGAAAATGCATGGACTGAAAGAAAATTGATATATAAAATATATTGTGTATAGAAATAAATAACTCAAGCAGGATACCAAGTAGCAAATAACCCATCCTAATGTACAAGGACAATCAAAATGAAAATATGATGAGAAAGACTCCCAGAAATTCAACCAAAGATAGGTTTCCTGGCATCCCACAAGCACTTAACAGGCACTACAGAGACCCAAGAAGGCTCAACAAACATCAAATTCCACCCAACAACCACCAGACCAAGAAAACAGGTAAGGAAAGATAATGTACATGATTGTTTAGGAAAACATAGTGTATTTATGCATCTTGCATAGGGATAGCCTGCGTATATACACGACTGTCAAGGAAAAAAATGCTTATATGTTTAAAAAACAAGGCCATGCAAGAGAGAAGGTTGAAAACTTAGATCCAGAGTGAACATAGGTTGTCAAGCAATGATATGACAAGAAACATAATATAAATGAGAGAAATCTAAGGAGAAAAGTACTCCAAACCCTAAGAAATAAGATTAAATCCCTAGTATGGTCGCCAATTCTGTTATGAGGAAAATCTCTCTATGGATAGGGTAAACCACAACAGATGAAAATGACTGCAGAAATCAACTCTCTTATCAAGTAAGCTATATAAACAAATATGCTAGAAAGACAAGATAAAAGGCCTACCTCGTCCAGACGTTTGATGAATTCCACCGTTGAGCACTTGACCCAAAGCAATATACCTGCAACTAGTCCTCAACGACTAAGAAGGGAAAGCATATGCTGATATTATATGATGTTGTCACATTCTATAGAATAATCCATTAATAAACATGACAAATACGCCCATGGAATAATAATTCAAATATTTGAAAGATATCAATTGGATGGGAAAAGAGTATTTTTATTAATAAATGATCAGCGAAAGTGAAAATGTTACATACTTCCGTGTCGACACGGTTCAAAACTGAGAAACTAAGTTCCTTCCAACTGGGCCTCCACCACTTCAATCCTCCACCAAAGGCAAGCTCATAAGAGAGAAACAATGAGTTTCTCAATCAATAAGGGAAGATATTGGGGTCCAAACACTGTGTTCAGACTTAAAGGACAAAGGGATGCAGACTCAATATGAAGTAAATAATTTCTCGAGAGTAACTTTTCTTGCAAATTTTAATTCTCTCTCCTCTTTCCATAGCTCAGAATTGGCCCATATATAGCCTTCAAAATGGAACTGAAGGGTTGAGTCAGAATGTTTTCATTATAAGTAAGGCCAAGGATTGTAGATCTCCTGTAGTGACATGGAAACCTGACATTAATTTTCATTTTCTGGCACAAATCCTGATGTACACGGGTTGTAGTGGGGAATCCTGTGTATACGCATGTTGTATAGTAGGCAAGATGCGTACATGTGGAAAAATATGTATTTTTGGATTTGGATTTTACAAATAGGGATAATAAGTCTACATGGGGAAATGGAAAAATGCCTTCTGTGAAAGATTGCATAGGATGAGGAAAATCTTGCTATAACACCCATGCTCATCAATAATGTAGATGAATTATTGTATGTTGTTCATGCCAAAGGATCATTTTTCCAATTTGGCATATAGCTTGTTATACCACAGAGTACCTGAAACCTATTGAATATGTTGCATGTGCTCCTACCAAGTTCTGTTGAATATGAGGATGTCATGAAGATATACCACCACAAAAGAGTTGGTGAAGGGTCTCAATACATCATCCATCAATCTCATGAAAGTTGTTGGTGCATTTGTTAATCCAAAGGGCATGACCAACCATTCGAAGAGACCTTCTTTAGATTTGAAAGTTTTCTTCCATACATTCATTGGTTCGATGGGAATCTAGTGGTTTTGATAACTTAGGTCAATCTTGTTGAAGAAATTTCCCCCCCTTGAGTTGGTCAAGAAGGTAATCAATTCAGGAAATTGGGTTACAGTTCCTAACTGTGATTTTTCTTAATGCTCTGTAATCAAAATAGAGCCGCTAGGTCCCATATTTCTTCTACACCAACACAATAGGGCTTCCAAAAGGGGAGGAGCTATGTTGGATGTTCCCCTTTTGAATCATCTCTTGTATCTAGCACTTGATTTTGTCATTTTCCATCGACGAGTGACTATAGAGTGGTCCATTAGGTAGCGGTGCACTAGGGGTTAGATTAATTGGATGCTTGACATGGAAATGCATCAGTACCCTAGTGGGTGAGGAGAAGATTTATATGTACTCTTCCACGATCTCATTCACTTTATTATGCTATAAAGGGAGGATCTTTGTAGAGTTCACAGATGTGGTAGCGACCTTCTACTTACTGCGAGCACGGATCACAAAGAAGAAAAAATTCTCGGTCTTTGAAATGACCTTACTACATTGCTTAGCAGATATTAAATAAATAGTGATAGGAGACACTACCTCTGGTTTCCTATACAATTGTCTACCCAAAGTAATAATAACATTGTGGGGTCTAGACTCATACATAGCGATTCTCTTCCATAAATATGGTTGGCCTAAAATAACATCACAAATTTCATGGGTCGCAATATCACACAATACCTCATATTTCAAGGGATTGATTTTGTAGGGAAGACAACATTGTTGGTTGACACGAAGATCTTGTCCTTGGTGAAGCCAACCGATGGTGTAGGGTTCTGGGTGTGATCTTATCGGCAAGTCCAGCTGCTTGATGACCTCTTCTGCGATCAGGTTCTTATGACTGCTGCTATCGATAATGAAATGCAGTGGAGTCCCCTTTACCCACATCTATGAGTGAAATAATAGTTTCCCTTCCTATATTTCTTTTGGTTTTATTGGATGGACTTTGGGGGTAGTGATAGTGGAACTAGGTTAGACATCAATGATCCACTTCCCACTTTATGAATTTGATTTAGAGTCAGAATCTACCTCTGATTCATAATATTTTAACTTAGCCACTAGTGATTTCTTGGAGAAAAATTCTTTGGTGTTGTGCCAAGGGATTTTATGGTATTCACACTACTTTTCCATGTCCTTCTTTGAATTCTCATTACTGTTCTTGGGTTACAACTTGGTTTGGTTGTCTTGAGAGAAACCATATTTTATCTATCCATTGTTTGGTGGGTTGGAACCACCTTTTCCCTACTTTGGCTATGAGTAATTTGCAAATCCAAACTCTCACCTCTTCTCTTTAAAATTCTTCTCGACCTTGACAACATATCTATAAGCCACACCTAATTATGTGATGTCCAAAAACTCCATTTCTATTTGAATGTATTTGTGTAGACAGTCGCATTATTTGAGCACTAGATGTTGTTTAGAGTCTTTGATACCCAATTTGGTGTGCATAGTATGGAAAATATTGTTGAGATATGGTATTGTTTGGTCCCTTTCTTGATACATCGTGGTCCATCTTGTGTACTAGTCCTCGTAGCTTCCAACATGGTAGTATTGTTCTTTAATGGCATCCTTGAAGGAATCCCATGTGGGGGAAACGACAAATATTTTATATTCCTATATGTCCCTTTTCTCAAAGTACATATCCCACCATTCCTTAACATGGGGGATGCCCTTTGGGAGTGAAAAAGTAATATTTTCCCTATCGGAAAAATTATGAACCAAAAAATTCCCTTCGAGCAGATTCAACCATTTATCTACAACATCGAAATCTATCAGTCCTTTAAATAATGGAATATCAAAATTTACTTATACCTTGAAGGGGGTTGCATGACCACTTGATGAATATGTGTCTTGTGTAGGAAGCCTCCGAAGGATCTATGCAAAGTTGTCCATCATCTCGTTCCTTTGTCATGCAAGGGCTTCCTTGAGAAACATTTTAAAAGGATCTCCTACTCCATCATATTTCTTCTCATCCCCCATGATTTTTGGTTGAGTTTTGTGCAACCGATATTGAAAAGGATTGATTGGTTTGAGGCCCAACTTCTTGTACCCGGATCTTGTCAGGGACATGCACAAAGAAAAACAAATGAAGAGTAGAACACTCTGATACCACTGATCTGTATTTATGAGTGGAATGAAATGAATAACATATTGAATTCCATAACACAAATATATGGAGAACAACAAAATATATCCAATGAAAAATAACTTATATTGAATAAATAAAATAGGTTGAAGTTGTAACAATGCAGAATTAAAACAAATTGCTAGAATGGTGGTAGCTATCTCTGAGAAGAGATGTGGTTTCTATGTGCATCTGTCTGAGAAGAAAAAATTATTACAGTGAGGCTCCAGAGACATTTTTAAAATTACTCATGAATTCCAAAACCCTAGATATCCAAAAACCTAACCCTAGGAGATGAAACGTCAAAAGTTACGTGGGCCCTGATGGGTAAGTTGGTATGTCAACTTCTCGAGGTCATAACGTTTTCATATAACCTATGTTTTAGGCATGTGATATCTCGTTGGAAAGGTATTTTCGAGAAATGCACATTATTCCATCAAAATATGACTCCATATATAGTTTGGATGTGGCAAAAAAAAAAAAAAAAATTGTTTAGGGCCCCAAAACAACCCCGAAAGTACAGAAAGATGTACTGATATGAAAAATTCTAAAATAATCCAGTTGGAATAGGTGGGAAGCCACCAATATCCATCTGGATGATTTGTAGGGATTCAGGAGAGCCCCAGAAGTGAAAAACCCATAATTACTAAGAAATTCCATCATTACAGAGAAACATGTTGAACTAAAAAATGTCAAGATGAGCCAGTTGGAATAGGTGGGTGGCCACTAATATCCACCTAGATCAGGACAGCTACAGGATAACATCTAGAGATACAAATACAAAATAGACCAAAGAAGAAAATAGGTGAATTTTGAAGTTGGATACCAAGTCTTCGCACGCCTGAGGAAGGAAATGTTTCCAAGAGGGAAATATAATAAAATGAATATGAAGAAGATAGGACCTTGTAAAATCCTCAAAAAAATTGTTTCAAGTGCTTATGAGATTGAACTGCCAGAGGACATTGGAATTTCAAAAATATTTAATGTATCAGACTTATATCCTTACAAGATGGATGACACAGGAGGGACAGGTGATCAATAGGAGGTTCAGTGGATGCGACAGATGCCCATAGCAAAGAGGCCTTAGATAGAAAATATTTTAGATCAGAGAATTGTTAAGAGAACTAGGAGAAATATTTATTATGAGTATCTGGTTAAGTGGAAGAATCATCCAACAGATGATGTCAGTTGGATAGTTGAAGTATACATCCATAAGAATGGAAAGGAATTTGAGGAGATCATGGATAGGAGCCCATGAATACTTGTCTAGGGGAGTATGATACAGGAGCATCATCGTCATCATTAATGAGGCTTGGTGGAAGATGACTCAACATCCAACGAAACTTACTTTAAACTGGTTTGGATCCCAAGGAGGGCACGTCAATTTAATTTTGAATCCCTTGTAATAAAATATCCCATGAGATATTCATGGTAAGAGTCAAAGTATATTCTCATAGATGGTGTAATTATATTTAATTCTTGTAGGATTGTATAGATTTTGAGCACCGACTCATATATGAATTATAATTGTTCATTTATTGCAATCAACTTAGTGGTAGGAAGATTTTAATTTTGATATGAAAGAACTATAATAGTCTGGAGGGAAGGCTTGAGAAGCCCCTTCATGTATAAATCAATGTATTATATGACTAGAGGAGGATGTTGCTGAAGATTGTTGAAACTTTTGTAAATTGTTGTTAAGGAAATATAGACAAATAGAATTGTGCATACATTTCTAAGACTATGAATTTGTTTATCTCTGAGCAACTGGATAAAATGTTATGTTGTTATCTCTATATGTGTGTGTATCTAAATTTTTTTAATGAATGAGTTCTAAATTCTATTATAAGTTTCAATTGTTTCTATTTTGATAATATCGATGCAAGGAGTGCACAGTGCCAACACAGGGAATGCGGAGGAAGAACTATCTAAAGGTAGCTTAGGAGAGAGTGTAGGTTCACACCGACAAATCGAAAGGAGTGCGCCTACACTTATATTAGTATAAAATCTCAGAGGGGAGATGAAGTGCAAGGAGTGCACAGAGCCAACACTTTGTTAAGTGTTGATAAAGCTTAGGAGAGATAGCACAAAGAGTGCGCAGGTGAATTTTCCAAGTCCCAAGCATAGGAGAGAAGTGCATAGTGTGTGCAAGAGTTCAAGTCATCCAAATGACAAAGCTCAAGGAGGGATAGTGAGTGTAGGTCCCCAAGAGGATAATTCCTTTGTGTAAGTTTGGATGGACGATATCTATTCGGGAGGATTCGGAATCCCTCACAATTGTTCGATATAGAGAAGGAGCAAGGTATTTAAGTGATAAGTTATTTGGACTTTGTTTGTCCAGAATTTTTTAAGTTGGTTGTTGCAAGGTAGACCCAGAGTCCTGAAGCTTCTAAGTCTAGGAGTAAATCCCTACCATAGACTTGTAGGTGAGTGTGATTCATTGGATCCCCGAGTGATTCGACGATTTATAAATCTGGGAAAGTTAGGTCGTTGTTGCACAAAGGTGAAGAATCATTCGAATATCCAAAGCCTAGAGTAAATCTGGATCGTTGATCTAGAGAAGGATCATGAACCGTTGATCCTTGGTCTCTTTGTGAGTTTGATGATTTAGTTTTTTGGGGAAATTGCATCAATTTTTGTTGGGGCGGAGAAAATCTCAAACCCAGAGTCTTTGAGCATCAAATAACCCCTTCATTGGACACTCGGTCATGAGTTTTGGTCACATGAACAGGTTGCTTAGACCAAAGGAACCCTCATGAATTTAAATTTCATGTATGTGTATTGTGAAGCCTATGGGTAAGGTAAGAATAGGGGTCAGTGGAATCCCGAGAGCACCTTCGGCTTCTGTAGAAGCTCGATGCTAGACCGAGAGCTTGCGCGGGCTGATAGGGGGGGTTTGCATCACTGGTTGTCATGAGGCTATCCATATTTTCTCTATGCTTTGTTCTATGAGTTGGGGATTTCCTCTCCCTGCTTCTATTGTGAGGGGTTCCCAGACCCAAACTGTCACATCTTTTGTTTAATCTTCTACTTGATTTTGACAGCATATCGGTACGCCACGCCCAAGGATGAGATGTCTAGAAAATACATTTATATCTAGATGTATCTATGAATACCTCCATGGTACTTGAGCACCAGATGTCACTCATAATATTTGATACCCATCTTGGTGGGAAATGTATGGAAGATATTTGTGAACTATGGCACTGTTTGGTCCCTTTCTTGCCATAGTGTGGTTCATTTTGTATATAGGTCATCATAACTTCCAACGGGGTAGTATTTCTCCTTGATATCATCCCTTAAGGACTCTCAGGTGAGTGCAACTATAAATAATGAGGGTTCCTATGTTTCCTTTTGCTCACAGAAAGTCTCCCACCAATCTTTGACATGGGGGATGGCTTTGAGGAGCACAAATGTAATCTTTTCTCTATTGGAAAAGTTATGGATAGAAAAATACCCTTCCAACAGATTCAACCATTTGTCTACAAAATATGTGTCTATATGACCTTAAAATATAGGAATATCAAAGTTGATTTATAACTTGAAGGGGATGGTGTCTCCACTCGAAGAAGATGTGTCGCATGTTGGTAGTCATCTAAGGATTTGCGCAAAACTATCCATCATCTTGTTCCTTTGTTGCACAAGGGATTCCTTGAGAAACATTTTGAAAGGATATCATATCCCATCATCTTTCTTTTCTCCCACCATGTAAGGTCACTTGGACATGTTATATCTCTTTTCCTCAAGAGAAACAAGCTCAAGACAAAACTCTTTGTACCCTGACCTTGTCGGGGACATGCACTAAGAATGACAAGGAGAAAACCACTCTGATACCATTGATTCGGATTTTATGAGCATAATGAAATGAATATAGATCTATATTATTATACCATAGATTCAATGAAAAATAACATAGATACAATAAAACTTGGCTTCTTATTAATAAAGAAATATGTTGAAACTGTAAAATGCATATTGAAACAAGATTGCTAGAAGAGATGTGACAGTTGCACTCATTCACAAGAAGATGAGTACAATGAGGATCCAAATTCCTTTTTACATCAAAAATGAATTCCAAAACCCTATACATCCAAAAACCTAAGACTAGGAGATGAAACGCACATCAACTTCCTGGGGTTGTAACTTTTGCATATGATATCCATTTTAAGCGCACGATATCCCATTGCAAAGGTCCATCCGAGGAATACACATTATTCCATCACACTCTAATTTTATCTACAATGTAACTGTGGCGGGCACAAAAAATATTTTTTAGGGCCTCAAAATGGCCCCAAAAGTTTAGGACTTGAAAATCTAGAAAACAAATTGCCAAGATGAAAAATGAAACTGCCAAGATGAAATTTGTAAATGTTGCAGTTGGAATAGAAGGGTGGCCACCAATATCCACCTATATCAATCTAAATTGGGTGTTCATCCATTAATATTAGGAAGGCCATGGTTAGCTATAGTTGATACCTTTATCAGTTGTAAATTAGGAGACATGACAATTGCACATGGGGATTCAGTTAAGAAATTCAATTTATATCCACATGAAAAATATTTAACTAAATCAGAACTTACACAATGCCTTCAATATGAAAATAAAGATGAAGAAACAATAAAACCTATTTTAGCAATTGACCAATCTATGAATTTAAAATAGGATATTGAAGAAAATCAAATGATTAATTCCATCAATAATTATGATTTTACTCAATATCCTAGGGGGAAACATACTTTTGATCATATCATGGACATAATTTTTTAGGAAAATTATAATCTGGATACTTTATCAACACTTTTTTGTTCAATGTATTTTGTTAATTCAATATCATAATCAAGTAGCACTTATGTTGAGATTCGGGAAGGAAAAACTTTAAATATAGACTATAAAATTGAAGATTCTTAAAAAGAGAAATTAATTCAAAAGATACAGAAACATTACGGTGCATTCACATGATAATATATTGATATGCATGCAAGTCATCCTAATACATGTATTCATCACATTTACATAGAGGAAAATTCTAGGCCAATCAGAAAACCCCAAAGATGTAGGAATATAATCTTGAAGGAAATTCTAGAAGAACTACAAAATTATTAATTCTGAATTTCATATATCCAATTTTTTACAATCAATGGGTTTCACCTTCAGTAATTATTCCTAGAAATAATGGTCAATGACGTGTTTGCATAGATTATCTAGAATTAAATAAATCTACCTTGAAATACCATTTTTCTCTTCCATTTATAGATTAATTTTTAGACACCTTAGTAGGAAAAGAATACTTTTATTTTCTTGATGGGTTTAGTAGTTATAATCAAATTCAAATCACTCCATAAGATCAATATAAAACCACATTTACATTCCCATGGGGGACATATGCTTATAGAGTAGTACCTTTTGGTTTATGCATTTCTCATGCTACTTTTCATCGTGTTGTTTTAGGTATCTTTTCTGACTTGATCCATGATTGTGTAGAAGTATGCATGGATAATTCTACTTTTTATGGAAATACTATTGATGAAGAATGATCAGGGGATCAAATTTTGCTCAAAAATTCAAAGTGCTCGGAATCACTTCAAACCGGACAAGAGTGTAGGCCTCGTCGTTGTGAACCCAACGCAACTCGTTTCGTCGCAAACAGACGTCGGGAGCGAGAGATATGGCGATCTGTTCGTCAAGTCAAACAGGCAAAAATTTTGATGCTGACTGGACAGTCCATACAGGCTGACGTGGCAAGGTCGTACAGACAGTACAAAAGTGACGTGGAAGAATCTAGTTGGTTGGCATGGTCAAATCAGGTGTCGACACGTGGCAGTTTTGTCGGTCAATGATTGGATGCCATGTGGCCCAATCATGGGCTACCACGTGGCACCCTAGAATTGGCTCATGAGTTGTGATGTAAAATTTTTGGGGTCCATGGGGTTCGACCCCCGGACCTCCTCACCGCATAAGCCTTCACAAATATCCGCCCGACCATTACACCGCTCTTTATTCCTTGTTATATAAGTGTGCATAAATGTATTTGAATTCGCACTATGTAATGAATGGAGGGGGGGACGGGTTGGGGCTAGCCCCGACCCGCGGTCATTTTGATATCACATGTGACCATACCATATGGTATAACCGAAATTTGGAAATGCGTGGGGTTCATATTACATATCCCATGGTTCTATTTCAAAGTATGTGACCGTAATATAATATATATGTGTGCGGTTGTAACCGTTGGCGCGTGGGGGTTTTAACCCATAGCCATGGTTCTATTGTATGAGCCACATGACCCTTGGCTCTATGGAAAGGAGCGCGGGTAGTTTTAAAACCGTTTAACCACTTTTTCCAAATGCGCGCGGTCACATGACCCATACGCCCAAGTGCTAGGCGGTTAGGGGCTGGCGTGCCCTTAACCATCCTATGGTTTGCACCATTGGTGCGGTTGTGCCCGGTGCTGGTTTTACACGCTTTAAATTGTGTGTGAGCCAGGTTCAAAGAAGAGGGGTGCATTTTGTAGATGTAGAGACAACAAGCTTGAAGAGGGAGACTTCTAGGAGGCATAACTTCTTCGTGTTTCGACCGATTGAGGTGCCGAAAGAGCCCAGACAGGGGTTTTTGGATGCTCTGAAGCCATTGGAGCAGTCGGTTTGTCAGTTTGAGCATTGTAAGACATGTTTTTTTATCACTTTTTGAGCAATTAATAATAATGATCCATTGGAAGCTGGACCAGGAGATGTAACCCAAGAGAGGGGTGAACTCCTTTATCAAATTGTTGTGTTTATGTGCTTATGTTAATTGATTATGTTGTTGTCTATGTGAAATTTGCATAAATAATCCTTTAATCTATGTGTTGCAAACTGATCCTTTTGCTTTAAACACATAACATTCACTTGCAATAATTTTCAAGTATTTTAAGTCTTCTTCATTTTTAGATCAAAGAATTAGAAAATATTGAAAACATTTTGATCAGATATCGAGAAACAAATATTTCATTAAGTCATGAGAAATTTCAGATATTGCTTACTGAAGGAATTGTTTTGGGTTATTGTGTATCATCTGCAGGAATTAAGATTGATTTAGCAAAGGTATAAGTCATTTCTAAAATTCAAGTTCCAAAAACACAAAAGGATGTTTGGAATTTCTTGGGACATGGAGGATACTACAGGTGATTTATTGAAAATTTGACAAAAAATAGCATCTCCATTATTTAAATTGCACACTAAAGATATTGAATTCTTTTGGAATATTCCTTGTCAAATAAATTTTGAAACATTGAAAGAAAATCTCTATGTAGCTCCAGTTTTATGAGGGACAAATTGGTATCTACCCTTTCACATATCCACTAATTCTTCAGATACATATTTAGAGAAGTATTAGGAAAAAAATAAAATAATATTTCTTATGCCATTTATTTTGTAAGTAAAAACATTACACCCTCTAAATTGATTCACATAATTATCGAAAAATAATTTATTGTAGTAGTGCATGCCATCAATAAATTTAGGCACTACATCCCTGGTTATGATATAATTATTCACACTAACCATTAAACCATTAGATATCTTATGAAAAAATCAATTACTAATGGAAAAATTATTAGGTGGCTTCTTTTGCTATGGGAATTTAATATCACTATATTAGATAGACCAGGAAGAGAAAATGTAGTTGCAAATTTTCTTTCCAGAATTCATAGTGAAGATGAATTAGTTCCTCTAAATGATCATTTTCTTGACGAGAATCCATTTGCAGTATCTATTAAATCTCCTTGGTTTGTAGATATCGCTAACTAGTTGGCTATAGGAAAGTTACCACAACACCTCTCACGAAAGGAGAAGCAAAATATTGCCATACTTAGTGCCACATATCATGGATCACTAGAGATATTTTTTATAATGGAATTGATCTAATTATTCGGAGGTGTATGTGAGAGGATGACTTGTTTGACATTTTAAAGGAATTTCACGATCATCCATGTGGACGTAGCTTTATTGACAAAATAAATTCTTACAAATTCCTTCATCTGGGGTATTATTGGCCTACTCTTTCGGAGATGCCAAGAAATACGTTAGAATATGTGATAGTTGTTAGTGGATGGGATAACTAGTGAAATCAAACAAAATTCCTCTACAACCTCAGGTACTCATAGAGCTTTTTAAAAAATGGGATCTATACTTCGTAGGAGCTATCACTCCAATATCAAGGAAAATGAGGTATATTCTAGTATATATTGATTATGTTACTAAATGGGTAGAAGATAAACCCCTCCTTCATGTTATTTATCAATTTGTTGTATATTTTTTATTTGAGGATTTTTTTACTTGTTTTAGTGTTCCAAGAGATTTTTTCACAAATCAAGGCACTCAGTTTACATCAAATCTTGTCAAGACCATTACACAGAAATACAAGATCAATCACTTAAAGTCTTACTTGTACCATCTACAAGTTAATGGGTAGGTGGAATCCACAAAAAAAGTTCTTGAAGCCATCTTGATCAAAATATTTGATATTCACCATCGATATTGGGTAGATAATCTTCTAGAGGCACTTTGGGAATATCATACTACATGGAGGAATACAACTAGGCATACACTATATGAGCTAGTATATGGTAAAAATGTTCTTATCCCTATTAAGTTCCAAATGAAAAATTTCAGGACAACATCCAAGATGGGAATGGATCTTTCATATTCTTAGCAACACATGATATCACAACTCAAAGAACTGGATGAGATACAACATGAAGCAATTCAACACACCACCAACATCCAACAGTAGAGAATGAAATGGCATGATATGTTCATCAGAAAGAAGAAATTCAAACTAGGTTTTTGGGTTATTTTATTTGTTTCGAAGTTTAAAAATTTTAATACAAAGCTCAGTACACATTGGTTATGCCTGTATGAGATAGAGACTTTTTTTTATAATAGATCAGTTAAGATAAATACTATTGATGAAAAGAGAATTTATTTTTTCGCAAATGGGCATAGATTAAGATTATATCAAAATCCTTTAGATAGAGAATAATGTGTCCATAATCTTCTACAACAATCAGAAATGGAGATAGTTAGTAAGGGAAATCCTTCCCCTACTCCCATCTCAAATTGATTTTTTCTTTCTCGTGTAATATATATATATATATATATATATAGCGAGGGAGAGAGAGAGAGAGAGAGAGAGAGAGAGAGAGAGAGAAGAATAAGAAATAAAAGAAAATTTAAAGATAAAAATAAGGGTGTAGCCGTGAAAACCATATTACTAGCGCGGATATGCATAAATTATATTTGAAAATCAATGATTTGGGGGACATGATTCAAAATTTTCAAAATAACTACAATATCTTTCAAAGATCCTATAATTTTGTTCCACATTCTAGAATTCAATTTTTACTTCAGCAGATAGAGTTTCTTTTCCAAATAAAGTTGCAGAGAACCAGTTTGCATATCAGTTCCTGTAACATCTAGTAGAGAGATATTTGTCTTCCCTATTGGATATTAAAATTTCAGAATTTCTTAAAAATATTTTAAATTTTCAAGATTGTAGTATAGTATTTCCAAATAAAAATATTTCAAACTATTTCAATAACCTTCTGAGTGATCAAGATTTTTCAATTTCTGTTTAGAATTTTGAAATTTGATTCTCGACATTCTAGATCTTCTCTCAAATAGATATGGAAAAAGGGTAGTTACTAATCAATTTACTTCAATTTTAGAGATTACTATTCAAACTTTTCCATATGAACATCTCAATACCAAGATGGTACATGTAGATTTTAGATTTTCAGTAGTTACAGAGTGTTTCTGGTAGCTACCGGAATTCCCCTGTAAAGCTTTTTATAAACTGTTATGTGTTAACCTATATTCATTATCAACAATTTTGAATATCTAGATCAGTCATCATCAATTCCATATTTAACAAATAGTTACCAACAATTTTTGATTCAACAGTTAGAAATCAACATCAATAATAAAAGTTTTTGTCTCAGAGTCAAATTTGGACCATAATTCCCTCTCTATATTTAACAAAATGCAAGGTGATCGAAATAATTATTACAGATAATCAAAGGTAATGATTTTTCAACTAAATTTTCTATTGGAAGTGTGAAATATGTAATACAAATTTGGACAAATTATTAACAAATTTTGGTATACATATATCCTACCTCATTCTCATAGTTCTGTGATATACCTTAACTTTTTCTACCCTACCTTATATCACCACTCCCATTTCATATTCCTAACTCTACCATAAGATATCATCTCTCACATAATAGTAACTCTCATTTTCATGATTATATATATTACACATGTCAAAATTTTGTGTTGATATGTATTATATATGTGTTAATTACTCTGTAATAACCTTAAGACATGATTCAAATCATTTACAATTGATAGTATTGTCTTCAATTGTGCCTTAGAAATTGGCATTTCAATTGAAGTGACCATTTTTCATCATTTAAATGACATACAAAATAGTGGAATCATAAGTCATAACACTACCTAAATTTCATCCTCATCCAAAATCGATATAGTGATAGAACCATTTCCTTTTTCATTCATTGTGACTAAGAGTTTATTTTGAGACCGAGAATCTCCCTTAACATCACAGGTTGAAGCATGGGTTTGGTAATTAGACATGAACTAGTTGGTGTAGAACTCTTGTATGCATATCCAAAATTTCAAAAGAGAATAAAAAAAGTGGGTTGAATTTCATTTCTACAGAAATTTCAAGGGCACGATAAACAAGTAACAAAAGAATTTACTAAACATTTTGATAGAAATCAAGCACAAATTGTATATTTGAAGCTACGAGTTTTGGACGCCTCTATTTCTCAAGCTACCTGATCACCTCAAGTTTGAAAAGGATTCATATTGGACTAAAGGAATGCCACAAACGATATTGATTAAGAAATGGAGGGATACTATATACATCATCCAAAAATATGTCACCTATGAGGGGAGGTGTGGGATTGTTTTCTTTTACCATCTCATATTGCTACTACACTTGCAAGAGGTCCAGGAAATCAATTTACCATATCATTTGTTAAATATTTTAAAGAATATGGCACAGAGAATACAAAGAAACCCTAGAAACTTGGAAATAAGATTATTTCATTTTTATTTATTTATAATTCTTGTTGAATCTAAATTACAGAAAAAGAATGAAAGATGGACACATTTTTTGGTTTGGAATCAATTAATAGAAGGAATATATAAATAGGAAACTAGGGGTTCTAAATTCAAATCTAGTATAGAGAGGGTTCATTAGACTAGAAGTTAGAAACAAAATCCATAAAATGAGACCAAGGATTCCAACCCTGAATTGAGTCATCTAAGGGGTCAGCCTGGGAGCAATAGAGCCAAGAATATTTAAAATCTTGAAGAAATGGGTTTAAAACCCAAAATCGAAATGGAGGATAAGGGTTTGAAATACCGGACATTTAAACATAAGGCATAGACTGTGAAAACTAAGAAAATAAAGATTCCTTTGGGGTGCTAAACCACAAGAAGCATGACTAGAAGTCTCAATACATAACAAGATGATAGAAACATATTAAAAGAAAAAAAATTAACTGAGCTTGAAGAACCAAATAAAGAGCATAATGGAAACACTCATATTAATGAATTTCGTAGTAATTTCATTAAGAAACCCATAAAAAAATCATCTTTCAATCTTTCACCAAGTCCTAGAAACAAGGGTAGGTTGTCAAAACTTTATGGTGTAGATACAAATTTTGATAAACCTATGAATCAAGAAAATGAGGATTATACAACAGTTGAGATTGAAAAGGAGATAATTCTATAATCAATACCTTCTTCTTCAAGGATACAAAAAGAGTCAATAAAATCAGGAATTTAAGAGAAGATCTCCAAGAAATGGAATTTATTGATAGACATATTAAAAATTAGAATGAAACACTGAAGAGTAATGTTTCCAGGCTACAGAGGGAAAATGAACAACTTGAAGTAGGAAAGATTTTTCTCATCAATAAATCCAAGAAATGGTACAACCAAAGTCAACAAGTCAAGATTCAAATTGGAAGGATGAAAATTAAGATCAATGGCATTAAAAGGAAGGCCCAAGATTCATCAAATAGCTTGAATATCTTAATTGATGTTATAGAATGTGTTTATAAGCTCGAGATCATCAAGAATTTTGAACATTTTTTAAGGTTCTAGGGAAGACAAGACATTTTTTAGGGAACAAAGTATCTTCGTTGCATGAGGATATGCAACATATTTTATGTGGGGGAGATGTTCGGTTCTCGATTTTAACTCTTTTTGTCACTTCAATTCATAAATTTTCTTCTAAACCTATGCCTCTAAACTATTTTATACCTTGTTATCACCTCTTTTTCCATAATTATTCCATTATCTATAGGATATGTATACCAAGGATACATTCAAAATAAATATTTATATTTGTGCATATCTTCACCTTTCTATATGCAATTTACTATGAAATTCATTTTATTAACAAGTCAATATAGAATCATAGATTATGTAGAAACTATATATTTTTGTAGTGATTGCATATTCTTGTAGCAGATTCTTATATTTGCAAGGTTCTGTGCACTCAAGGGACAAACATTGACTTGGAGGTGGTTCTAAATCGTCACAACATGGTTTCTTACCTATCAGTTGAGATCCAGAGTCAACAAAGTCAACTTGTAAGAGAAGACAAGCTCCAAGTCAACGAAGAATGCTATGGAAAAGCATTTGAAATAATAGGTTCCATGATTTAGTCAGAAAATTGTATATGAGAATTCCATACATAAGTTTCATGAAATTATCTATACGTGAGTTATCTAAACAAGCTTACCAAGCCATGATCAAGATAGATCGAATCTGCAAAACACACATACTATGTTTTATGGTTATTTTTTTGTAGAATTTGTAGGCTATGGATATGAAGAGATGATTGTAGTGTTATATGAAAAATATCTTGGATCCTACAGAGGATAGAAGGTTGTAATGTTAATTAATTTGATGTTGACGTAAACAATATCATGAGATTAATAAAAATATTCTTGAATGTATATTTTTATGTGTTGTGAGTATTAATTTTTTATTTTATATACATACATTTTCTGCAATGTAATCCAAACCAAGAGGGCCCCCTATGTGAGGTACATGTTCCTTAATTTCTGGTTAGTTTTTCTTTGATTTAAGGAAAAAGTGTGACTTAATTCATAATCATTTGTTATTTCATAGAATTCAATACAAATAATGAATTTTTTTTTCATAGGTTGTAGGGATACTAGTGCACAATTTGTTATTGAATAAGATTATCTCATTTATTATAGAAACATTCACTTTATATAGTGACTGAAAGACTGTAACTGACATTTCAATTGATAATTTAGTAAATCAACATACATAAGTGACTGGAATCATTCCTGTAGTAATACATTAATTATATTTAAAAGTTAAAATCATTTATATAGCATAGAAGTAAGAAATTAATATTGCATTTGTTCATCTAGAAATTAATCATAAACTAAATCATGCATATACAGTGTATGCACTTCATCAATTTACGAATCCTGTATTGATGAAATTAATGTAATGTAGATTGATCAATTGAATTTATTGGCAATGTGTTCCTCCCAGGTAGCACTATAAACTAGTATATCATCCAAATAGACAATAAAAAATGAATCTAGATAAGGGTGTAAAACATCATTTATTAGTCTCATAAATGTAGTTGTTAAATGTCATAAACTGAATGGCATAACTAACCACTCCTACAAACCTTTCCTTTTCTTGAAGGTCATCTTCCAGGTATCTTCTTCTTTGACTCGTACATGGTGATATCCTAATTCCAAATCTATCTTAGTGAAGTACTTGACATGTTGCAACGGATCCATTAGATCATCGATCCTAGGAAGAGGGTACCAATATTGTTCAATTCCCTATAATTGATACAAATTCTCCAAGTCTGATCCTTCTTAAGCACAATTACGATGTGTGACCCACAAGGTGAGGTACTTGGTTGAATCATTCCTCACTCCAAAAATTGTTGCAACTACTTCCTCACTTTGTTTTCTTATAGAACAAACTATATATATAGTGTAATATTTGGAATTTAAGGGGAGTCTAGCAATAATTGGATTTCATGCTCCACTTCCTTCTTAAGTGGTATCCCTTTAGGCTCCTGGAATAGTCCCTTATATTCCTTTAGAAACTCCTCATATTCATTTTTTTCTCCTTAGTACACCCTTCCAGGGATGTCTTCACTTTTAATGACTCTTTACCATGTTGGATTTTCATTAGGAAAAGTAAAACATCTACCTTGATAGAATTGATCAATTTCTTAGCTTGATTGGCACTTACAAGTGGAATTTTTTATTTTCCTTTATGCTTGTATATGATGAAGGATTTCCCGCACTTAATGAGGAACT
>JZKD02S1601419.1:97293-109629 GCA_000966675.3 Picea glauca
CCCCAAAATACTTGAGGAGTACATTTGGGTTCTTGGGAGAGATACCCAGAATGATGGCCATATTTCTAAACTCAGTGGTGTACTCTTGTACTTTATGCCACTTCCTTTGGCTGAAGTAGTACCACCATATCCATTGTTCCTCGACATACATGATAGGGTAGAATTGGGACTTGATGAGGGTTTTGAGGTCCTCCCACCTAGTTACTAGTGGATCACCCTCCATCCTAAGTGTTTATCTATGGATTTTCCACCAGGTTAAAGAATCGCCCTCTAACTTCAATCTATAAAATGAAATACTTTTCTCTTGATCTATATTGGGAACACTAAAATAAACTTCCAGTTGTTGCAACCAATGATTCACTTTTAATGCATCAATCTCACATTTGTATGAATTTATTTCCTCTTTTGCTTCCATATTCAATAGGGACTATGAAGGGTTAATGGAACTTGAGCTCGACTGCTATTTCTTGGGTTATTTCTGTGACTCCTATTCTCATTCTTCATCATCTCTTGATTCCCCCCTTGATCTGATCTATGAATTATGGCCTCCAATGTATCTAAATGGTCCAATATTTCTTGCAAGAGCTACCATGACGAGGTTCATATTGTGGTTGATATCAAAGACTTTCTTCAAACCTCTAAAATCTATCTTCTAATGGATCTCGAGGTTTGTTATGAACAAACTTGTCTTCCATGGCTAGGGTTTCTACAACTTCTCTTTAACTTGATTCCTAGATCCTGAAACTTCCCACAAATACCAAAAGAAAACCTACTCTAATACTAATAAGATCTGTAAATTGTTGTGGATATTCCATTGGACAACTCATCAGAATAGATCTAATAAATAAAACTAAAATCTACACTATGAAGGTTAAATTCATTTAGATTCTAAATCTTTAGTTACCGATTTTATGCTTATCCATGAAATAGATAAAATGAGGAAACTAGAGAGGAGTAAAATACAATCACACACCATCCACAAAATAACACAAAGATTTGTTATGGGAAACCCTTATGGGAGAAAACCTGGATAGAAGGTAAGGCTTCTCTACTCTCTTTTCTCTAGTATGGAAATACATCAAGTACAAAGGAGAAGGCACTCTATATAGAGTTACTTAAGACCTATGATCTGCTAGGATGTTACAGAACATTAACTCCATTTGGTATTCTCTCTAATTTTCCCACTCCCAGTTTCTTTGCTCTACTATGGAAAAAAATAAAATAACATAGAATGGAACCCCTTCTCCTCCTAGTGGCATGGGATTTAACATATCTCGATATCCATCTAGGGGTAGGTTTTTGACTTTCTCAACCCTCAATTGTGATAAGGTTTTGGAACTTCTAGAATGTTCTTAGAAAATCCACTACGTGGCTAGCCCCACATGTTTAAGTAATGGAGGTTGACATGGCATCCACTTGCACCATGGTGATCAATATGGTAGTTCAACTTGTGGAAGGCATAACGTTCTCATACGAACTCTAATTGAGTTGATTCTTGCACCGTTGGAAAGGTATCAATCTGTAGAATATAGACAGTGAATTTATAGTAAGTTTTGGACCATAAAAAGTGTCATTTGATGCCTCAAAATGGATCAAGAAGATATTAGATGGTTTTTTGGACCCAAATTTACAAATTTGGACTAGTCGCTAAAATGGCTCTACAAGTTTATTCCTCTAATTATTTTCATCCTTAAAGCATCGATATAGATGAAAAATAATATAATGATCCAATCTATATCAATATCTCTCTTAATTTTTTGCAAGGTCCAACAATATTACTTGACCCAATACCTTAGGTCTCTTACTAAGGAGGGTCAATGGTACCCTTAGCCATACTAGATGATTACCTAAGTATGTGAGAGTAGTCTTCTCAAGTTATATTATCGGTGCCACTATAGTAGTCAGGCAGTCTAATAGTGATTCTACAACTAGTTTCAGGATATATAAAGGACTCTTGATATATTGGAGGGTACATGGGAGTGAAATTCCATGTTTAGGTATTGTCCGATGTAGTATTATTTGAAGGGCCACCAACAGGGGTTACAATGGTTTCTAATAAGTTGAAACCATGTGTAATTACTATGTGTTTTCTTCCCCAACCATATTTTTACTTGTTGAATGAAAAATCATTGTGGTTATTTATAGATGTCAGAATATGTCTCTATCCTATTTTTTTTTTCTAAAAATCTATCGAGGAAAGAGCTATGATACCACTTGCAAGGTACCATAAGGAAATATGTAGTGAAGTAGAAGAATTATCACCAAATATAGTTAAAGAAAGAGATGAAAAAATAAGGAAAATGACAATATAGATGTAAATTATGATACCTTCATTATCTTGAGAACAAATTTCACATGCCTCTTCAAGGGAGAAACCTACAACATAGTAGAGCTCATGATCCAAATTTTAGGGGGTATATGGTCTAAATTCGGATGCAAAATTCATAAATATATAAAGCTAATAGATTTTCCATGTGGATCAAGGAGATGCCCACTTCCTAATCAATTAATTGGGCTAACAGGTTGCCCATATGGGTCAAAGAGAGTCCCACCTCTCCATTATTGTATTGGGTTTTATTTTCCACTACTTAGTTAGCTGGGTAGTTAGATCTATTATTATAATAATAGAGACTCATTTAATGGTCTCTTTCCATTATTGTATCATGTTTTATTTTCCACTACTTAGTTAGTTGGGTAGTTAGATATATTATACTAATAATAGAGACTCACTTAATGAGATTTTTTTTACTTTGTCCAATGGACCATTTTGTAATGATATATAAAGGCCTAGAAAGCCTTCTCATAATATCAAGTTAATAATATTTTATTTTCTCATATTTTCTATTGTTCATTGTGAGATTAATTAGCTCTGAGTGATTTACTAGTAATTAGTTTTAGAGGTGAGGCTCCTCCTTGAGCCTCACCCCCCAAGTACTTCATTTACATTTTTTTTTTTCATGTTTCTTTTCATGCAAGATTGGAATTTATAAGCTCCTCCTCTCTTGGCATTCAATCCATATAGATCCCAGCCCCCTAGATCTGAATCAGTGGTATCTGAGCAGCTAAACTCTCCATCAGAACATGGGTTTGGAGCATGCACCGGGTTCAAACATTTGCAACAATCACCAACCTCCTTTTGATACTATCATAATCCATTTGTTGGGCCATACACTGTAAGCATCAAAGTTGGTCCATAGGCAGTACAGGGATTGTTTTTTACCCTCGGATCTTCATTCACCATTACAATGAGAACCATACATGGATTCACTACATCCATACATGGATTGACTATATCTATACATGGATCCACTAAATCCATTGGTATACAACATTTTCAACAATTTGTCAGGGTTTCCATGCTTCCCACAGAGGTTTCACGACCTCTATAACATCCCATGCTGCTCTACAAACCCTTGGGATATTTTGTGGACCTCTACACTCAGCCAAATTCAAATAGGTGTTGTGAATTCTACACAACATTTCATAGGTTCTACCATATCTCATTGCAAATATATCTTCAATATATCAAATGGATATTTCGCAGAATCTCATTTGGCTTCTTGGTTTGATAGATATCATCGATTGAATCTCAACATGTATTTGACCCAAGAAGGCCATTTGTACCACCATATTCAATGGGATTTTTATCCCTTGTCAGGAAACTACAGAAGGATTTATACATATGACTGGAAATATCTCTTCAATATCTCAAATGGGTATTTCACGGAATCTCATTTTTCTTCTTGGTTTGAGAGATATCATTGATTAAATATCAGCATGTATTTGACCCAAGGAGACCACACGTGCCACCATATTAAAAGGTATTTTTCTCTCTTATCAGGAAACTACAAAAGGAGTGCCACATATGTTTGGAAATATAACTTCAATATATAAAATGGGTATTTTGTGTAATTTCATTTCGTTGTCTGGTTTATGAGATATCTTTGTTTGAAGAAACACACCTTTATAACCAACATGGTCGAGTGCCCTTCAACTTCGGCCTAGTTTTTCTCACTCCATGGGCCACCTCAGAACAAGTTCCATATACTAGTGAAAATATATCTTCAATATATCAAATGGGTCTTCAATGGAATTGGATTTCATCGCCAGCAGCAGACATTATGAATATATTTGCAGAAGGATGTTCACATCCCCCAAAGTCATGATTTTTCCATATTATTTTTTTAATTTTTGGATTTTATTAAAATTTCTTTATTTTTCTACCCATGTACAATGCCATTGTCAACTAGGTTATGGGTCAACCATAAACCCACGATTATGGATCGACCACACAAAACCTTCTCTTCATTAGGTATTTTCACATTGTAATCATAATGGTACAATAATGGGGTTTCTTTCTTTAGCATGGGTGAAATGATGGGGACCATCATTTTATAAGGGGGGAGGAATGATCCAAATTTTAGGGGGTATATGGTCTAAATTTGGATGCAAAAGTCATAAATCTATAAAGATAATAGATTTTCCATGTGGATCAATGAGATGTCCACTTCCTCATTAATTAATTGGGCTAACAGGTTGCCCATATGGGTCAAAGAGAGTCCCACCTCTCCATTATTGTATTAGGTTTTGTTTTCCACTACTTAGTTAGTTGGGTAGTTAGATCTATTATTATAATAATAAAGACTCATTTAATGAGCTCTTTCCATTATTGTATCGGGTTTTATTTTCCACTACTTAGTTAGTTGGGTAGTTAGATCTATTATACTAATAACAAATATTAATTTAATGCACTCTTTTTGACTTTATCCAATGGACCATTTTGTAATTCTATTTAAAGGCCTACCAAGCCTTCTCATAATATCAAGTTACTCATTTTGGCTTGTCTCATATTTTCTAGTGTTCATAATATCAAGTTACTCCTGAGAGGCCTTGGGAATCCATCTCGATGGATTACATGCCTGGCCTTCCATCCACTAAGAAAGGAAATGATTGTGTATTTGTGGTGGTTGATCGATTTTCGAAGATGGAAATTCTCACAGTCGACAAGAAGAGCATCACAGTCGCAGATACTTCAAAGATTTTCTTTGAACGAGTGTGGGTCTATTTTGGGATACCAAATACCATCATCTTTGATTAAGACAATAGGTTCCTCAACACATTTTGGTCGAGCCTCTAGTCATTGTTGGACACCAAGCTCACTAAATCCACTGCCTTCCACCCTCAAACCGATGGCCAAAAAAAGGTCGCCAATCACATGATTGTGCACATCTTGTGCATGTATAACTCTAAGAGTCCACCTACATGGGATGAGAGTCTTCTCTGTGTTCAACACAGCTACAACAGGGCTCTCCATAGCTCCACTAGCCATAGTCCCTTTTAGGTGGGGCTGGGATTCCAACCCTTGGTTCCTATTTATGTTTCACTATATCTTTCAACAACACAAACAGATTCTTCCCATGTTCAGTCTAAGGCCGACAAAGACACTAGATTCATTCAGCAAATTCAGCACATCTGCCAACAACTCCATGATATTTTGTAGAAATCCAATGCTAAGTACAAGTAGCACCATGATCAACATTGGGTACCGCACAAGTTTCATGTGGGAGACAAGGTCTGGTTACATTTGCATAAAGAGTTCCTTATAGGGCCCCCATCGAAAGCTCTTCCCACTTCGCTATGGGCCTTAAACTATCACTAAGGTTGTGTGTAGCAATTATTTTCAGCTCAACACTCAACCCTTCATTGGCTTGCACCCATTGTTCAATGTGGACCTCCTTTGGCCATATTTTCCACCATTATTGGACACCTCATAGATCGCAGAACAGCTGACACCAACATAGCTCAATCGTGACTACATAAAAAAGGAGTCCACTGATCAGATAGTGGACACACAGGTCAAGGGAACTAACCAGCAAACGATACAACTTTATTAGGTTATCAAGGCATGGAAACTCCTACACTAAAGCAAGTGGCTCACCTAGGGCCAAATTCAGTATAAGTTTCCTCACCTTATTGGGGCACTCAATGAACTAGATACCATTTCTTTCTAAGGGGGGAGGATTGATCCAGGTGGATATTAGTGGCCACCCACCTGTTCCAATTGGCTTCTCTTGACCATTTTAGTTCATCACATTCTTTTGTACTTCTTTTTAATTGTGTGTTCTACACTTCTGGAGTTGTTTGAATCTCTACACAACTTCCAAGTGGATATTGGTGGCCACCCACCTAATCCAAGTGGCTTGTTTTGGATGTTTTCATGTCAGTACATCTTTTTGTACTTCCATGGTCATTTTGGGGCCCTAAATAATGGATTTTTTTCTTTCCACACTCAAACTATAGATGGAGTTAGGTTTTTATGGCATAATGTGTAGTTCTCGAAAATACCTTTCCAACGGGATATCACACGCACAAAACAGAGGTCGTATGAAAAAGTTATGACCCCGGGAAGTTGAGGTACCAACTTACCCATCGGGGCCCACATAAATTTTGGTGTTTCATCTCCTAGGGTTAGGTTTTTGGATGTCTAGGGTTTTTCCACTCATGAGTAATGTTAAAAAGGCCTTTGGAGCCTCATTTTAATCATTCTTCTCAGACGAATGCATGTAGAAGCCACATCTCTTCTCAAAGATAGCTACCACCATTCGAGCAAGTGTTTTCAGTTCTGTAGTTTTACAGTTTCAACTTATTTTATTTATTCAATAGAAGTTATTGTTCACTGGAAAAAAACAAAAACATGTAAATGAAGTACTTGGGAGCTGAGGCTCAAAGAGGAGCCTCACCTCAAACTAATTACTAGTAAATCACTAAGATCTAATTAATCTCACAATGAACAATATAAAATATGAGAGAAGTCAAAATGAGTAACTTGATATTATGAGAAGGCTTTCTATGCCTTTATATAACATTACAAAATGGTCCATTGGACAAATTTAAAAAGAGCTCATTAAATGAGTCTTTATTATTATTATAATAGATCTAACTACCCAACTAACTAATTAGTGGAAAATAAAAACCGATACAATAATGGAAAGAGCTCATTAAATGAGTCTTTATTATTATAATAATATATCTAACTACCCAACTATCTAAGTAGTGGAAAATAAAACCCAATACAATAATGGAGAGGTGGGACTCTCTTTGACCCATATGGGAAACCTGTTAGCCCAATTAATTAATGAGGAAGTGGGCATCTCCTTGATCCACATGGACAGTCTATTAGCTTTGTAGATTTATGACTATTGCATCCGAATTTAGAAAATATAACCCCTAAAATTTGGATCAGCTCAAGTACAAATGATTTACAAGATCAAATTTTCCATGCTTGCTACCCCTATACATACTATTTATATCTTCTTGAGAACATTTTAGAGGAAGAAATTTTTATATGTGAAACCTTCTAGTAAGGATTCTTCCATCAGATGTGTTTTTTTTGGATTAGGTGGAACATGATAAGAAACAAACAAACTATACTATAGATAATCGAAGAGGGAAATAGATTTTCAAGAAAACCAAAAGTGTGGTGTCTAAAGGAACTATTACAACACTTAAGCATAACACATTGTGATCATAACATCAAAGTGCATATTGGACATCTTCTACAAAACAATGAGATTTCCAATTTCCTTCTTCATAATGACTCATTGTGTATATTATTTATATCTTCAAGATCTAACCACTTTCCTTGTGATCAAGAAGATCTTGTCCACATATAGTTGTCGATTGTTAGATTTGAATCCATCAAATCTACACTATCTATTCAGCTCAACAAGGATGTTTGACCTAGCCATCCATGTGTCCAACTCATAGTCAATTGCTCGGGTGGTCAATCCACCAACCCACTATCTTTGAATGTTGGTCGACTATCCAACCGATAGGATTTTCTACTACTCAACTGAATAATGTAGAGATATGTTTGATCACCCAACTGACTAATTCTAGGAGAAGTGTGATGAACCATTAGGGATTGATGTTCCAACACCCCTCGATTAGCACACATCTATGGAGATTTAGGAGGTGATATTACGTCATCACGAAACCCCCCCCATAATTTTAGCTTTATGAATCCCAAGCATCATATGGATCTTGATAAATATAGCTTCAAATAAAGGCTCAATGAAGATATCAATAACCTGATCATCTTTTCTATGATATTCAAGAGAGACAATGTTCTCACGAACCAATTGTCTCAAATAGTGAGCATGGAGCTGAACATGCTTCATATTACTATGGGAAATAGGGTTATTTTAACCTATATTCCACTCTTATCGTCATAGTAGACCATAATTGAGGTCTGAATAGTAAAGCCAAGTTCACCCAGAAGTTGGAGGATCAGGACTAATTCAGTACCTTCTTGAACAACGCCATAATATTCTACTTTTGTATTCAACAAGGAGACTAGCTTTTATTTTGTTGCATGACAACACCAATGGTCCAATCCTGAAGTAAAAAACATATCCAAAAGTGGAATTATTATCATCACCGTCACCAGCCCAGTCGAATTTGGTGAAGAGGACCAGGGAATCTAAACTTCAACAATACTTTATACCAAAATGAGTGGTACCCTTAAGATATCAGACAATTCATTTGACGGCTTTCTAGTGGCTTTGTTTGGGGTCCTACATAAACCAAGAAACCACACTAACAACAAAGGAAATGTTAGGTTGACTATGAGTAAGGTAAATAAGATTGTTGATAAGTTGTCAATAAAGTGTAGCATCAACATTGGGAGTTTGACAAGTTTTGGTGAGATTGACTCTATATTAAAAAGGAGTAACACAGGGCTTATAATCGACTATCTTAAAACATTTCAAAATATCCATTACATATTTAGATTGAGAAATGAAAAAAACATCACATAGTGGTAATACTTGAAGACCCAAAAAATAATGTAGAGTGCTAAGTATTATCACGTCAAAGGAGTCAGCAAGTTGTTTATTGAATACAAGAATGAGATTAGTATTATTTCCAATAATGACAAGGTCATAAACAAATAAAACCACAATCAAAGTGTCTCCATTGGTATGGAGTACATACAAGCTATGATCAAATTCACAACGTTTGAAACCAAGTCAAAGAAAAAAGAAATTGATCTTATCATACCATGCTCAAGGAGCTTGCTTCAAACCATAAAGAGACTACTTGAGTCGACAAATGAAGTTAGAATATATCAAAAACCAGGTGGTTGTTCCATGAAGAAAAACACTCTTCACGTCCTTTTGATGGATTTTCCATCCAAAACGAGAAACAAGGGTAAGAATCAATTGAACAGAGTTCATATTTACAATAGTGGAAAATGTATCATTGTAGTCGATACCTTCTTATTGAGAAAATACCTTTGTAACCTATTGATATTTGTGTCTCTAAAAAACACCTTCAAAGGTAAATTTGGTATTGTATACCCATCGACACTTTACAACATTATTTCCTTCCAATCATGGAACTAATTCCCAAGTGTGATTCTTCGATAAAGAATCAATTTTTGTATGCATAGTATTCCTATTCAGGTCATCTTTGGGAATCCAAGTAGGTAATAAGATCAGAAGTTTCAAGTACACAATTCATCAATGCAATGTTGGCATGTTTCTTTTGACTTCAAGTTTTTCATCTACATGAAATATCACTGACATCAGGTCTTGTAAATTCAATTGTCTTGGAATCCCATCTGGGTGGTTGTAGGAGGTCAATTAGCACTCAAAAAAATTCTAGTTGAAGAAGATAGAAGATCGATTGAAACACTATATATCTATGAACTAATCGACTCATAGTTCAATGGTAAAGTCGAAACATGAACATAATTAGAATTTCTAGTCGAAGGACTAAAAAATGGAATAGGATAACTAGAGTTAGAAACAACATCAAAGTGATCATTCTGTATCAATCCAAAGGAGGTATTCAACAACTTTATGATAGAACAATTCTCATCAAACCATACATTACATATGATAATTATTTTTTGTTTGATAGAATGAAACAGTTGATAGTGTTAGCACCGAGAGTCACCCTCATGTTGCAAGAGGATAAGCCCAGTACCCATCAAAATGGTTTGTGGAGGAAGGTTTATGATTGGAGGTCAAATGGACAAAGCTCAGCATAAGAATGTATTAACACAAAAAACTAGGCTAGCAATGCATAAGGAAATGAGGTTCTCATTAACTTCAGTCAGTGGTTTAAGGATAAAGGTGAGAATAATGAAGACTTAGTGAGGTAAGTGGACAAGTCTTCCATGAACATTCGGCCTTCAAGCAACTTGGTGCAAAAAAACTCAGGCACAAGAGAACTCTTGAACTTAAGTTTAAGATAATGAAATATATCACAACAACTTTATAATCAAATCTCCATTACAATATAACTACAACATCTCCTCTGGATCATCCATACACAAGCGTTTCAACACAAGAGGAAACAAGATGATGAAATAAATTGACTTCTATTAATGATAAAGTATGAGGTCTCATACATAACCAGAGAACAACTCTAGTATCCAACTATTACAAATAGGGATCTCTTCTCAACCATCAACCATAACATATTCTTCAACTAATGTATCTATAGCCAAAACAGTGGACAACTACAAGAGCGCAAGATGGCCATCATGTCCAAGGATTTTCCATCTGTGTCTCCACATTGTCTATGCTTACGTGTATCCAATTTTCACATCTTTTCTCCCTTCTCGGAAGGTCCTTCAGTTGCGTTGTTCATTTTGTTAGAAGAAACCCTGAATCAACATGGGCCTGCAGGAAAACTGCCCCTTGTGGTACCTCGGGTTGACAATCTTCTGTCCCCACATCCAAACCCTCCATGCTTTCTACTTATGGAGTGAGTCAAGGTTTCAACTACCAGTTCTTTTTTTCATTAGCTGATTTCTATTCGAGATCGGGATGAGTCTCAATGCCTAGGGGGCTGCTACATGTTGCTCTTGGATTTGATGTTGAATAAGCATGTGATTGTGGGGCCATCAAAGGTGGTTTGGATCCACACCTCTTTTGAGCCCGCAATTCACCACCTTCTTCCATGTAGCCCTTTCACCATACCACAGTTTCGATTTCGGGACCGCTCAAGAATTTTGTCATTCAAGCATGTTGCGTCCCCGAAATGAAGCGTGGTCATTGATTTGGTCGTGATATGTGATCTAGGAACACCTGCTAAATTTATCACCACCGAAAAATTTCATATGTTCACCAACTCTAGGATCCATTAAAAATGTGCATGGAGATGGCGCTAATTTTGAACAAGAATACTTCCTAGAGGATGATCTCCCGCAGCTAATGTGGTGGCCTAACGTCACTATGTTGAGGGGCAACACATGTCACTCAAAAATAGGAAGATGACATGCCTAAAAATGATCGATATGAGTGCCATGTGTCAGTGTTAGATGGATTCCATGTTTCATGACTGATGAGGGCACCACATACCTGGGCACTTCAGAGCTCGGGGGGGTTTGCATATAGAACTGAAGCTCTGAAGTGAATCATGACCATTCGATGTGGAAGGACACGCAATAGAGATCAGTGGACTTATAGAGAAAACACTCTGGATGAAGGTGAGAGGGGAGAAGCTAAAAATCCCAAAACCTGAATTCCCAAAGTAAAACACCACCATCTGATCTAGAAGGACACGTGGTAGAGATCGGTGAACTTCTGGAGAAAAAACTCTGGATGAAGGAAAGAAGGGAGAAGCTAGAACTCCTAAAACCCGAATTCTCAAAGTGAATCATGACTGTCATATCTGAAGGACATGTGGTGCTTGATCTAAACTGCTCCTAGGATCTCCGCCATTGAAAAATAGACCTACTCGTTGCTTGTATTTCAAGCCCAAAATGGGCTTCTTTTGAATGTTGTGCTTGGACATTACCTATGAAACAAAATACTTGGTCGTCATGTGACCTTGAAAAATTTATGTGATAACATTTGGCTCCACAAGGGATGGCATGCTCCCTGTGAGTTGCCAAGAAAAAGAATTTTCAGTGCCTTAGCTATTGGGTTATGGAGTCGAGCTCAAAGACATTTTGCTGAAGACAACAGGATAACATGTACACTACTCAAATTAAAAATAAAAAAAACACACATGCTCCAGAAGGAGATTATTTATGTATAATCCTAAACTAACTGATTTTTACAATGCGCTAGGTGAAAACAAACTTCCATCAGAGCCATTCAAGTAACTTCCTAACAGAAAAATTATTTACTCTGTCATTGATCAGCAAGGGACAATAAAACTGTGACAACAAATTAATTACATTCTTCAGATTACCTCCCAATGATGAAGGTAATATAAAGCTTGAATGCTTCAATACATTGAGGAAATGCAACTCCATGTACTCCCCTATAGGGTCATAAAATAGGTGATAAAACTTACTGGGTTGGTAACAAAAATCCG